>VMDO01012634.1:12937-61517 GCA_007922755.1 Pedetes capensis | reverse complement strand
GGGGACATCCCAGGGAGCCCCCTCTGGCAATGCCCAGGGGTCATGGTCCGTCTGCAGGACAGGGCCGGGGCAGAGCTTTGCACCCTTTTGCTCACCCCGTGAGCTGCCTGTCCTTGGGCCTTTTGAAGGCTTTCCTCCCCTCACATGAAGTCGCTCTACGAGTCCTGTGACGCTAGATTCTGTTTTCATTCCTCGGAGACAAGACAGCCCTCCTTCCAAGTCTCTCATTTCCAAGCCCTGGATCTATTTCTGCTCAAAAAGGAAGCCGGCTTGGCCCGGGGCCTCCGCTCCCTCTCCACTGCCTGCCGTATTCCAGAGTCATAATTTTGTCCCTGAAGTCCTTTCACGCTGACCACATACGCACCTCAAGGAATGCCCCGAGTGACCACACATGAGCAAACCATTTCCCGTGGGACGGGAACCCTCCGACGGGCTGCCAGCGCGTGGGCTCCTCTGCGTTTTCGCACTCCAGACCAGTGGCTCCTGCCCAGCCACACCTTCCTCCGGATGCAGGGCAGCGTCTGGAGATAGTGTGAGTTGTCGTGGTGGGCCAGGATGGTCCTGGCTTCCGGCTGCTGTGGCCCAGGAGACATGAGCACCAGACAATGCATCTTCCTTCCCCGGACACAGTCGGGGCCAAGTGTCAGCCGTGCCGCGCTTGAGAAACCCTGCTCTAGGTTAGTCCCAAATATCCTAATTTATTTTGTTTGGATCAGCTTTTGGCTACAGAGGCTGGCTAGGGTTTCTCTCTCTTGTTTTCTTATTTAAAGGCACTTTTCTCTACTTGCATGTTTATTTTTCCCTCTGGCTTTCTTGCTGCTTGCTGTTGTTATGTTCCATTGAGTCGCATCTGACTCATAGCGACCCGATGCACAACAGAACAAAACACTCCCCGACCTTTTATGCTTGAGCCCATTGCTGTAGTCACTGGGTTTCTTCTTCTCATTTTCAGCTGGGCCACATCGGCAAATGCATCCCAGGGGCTTCACTCCATTCCCATCATGAAGGTTGACTTTGCTTTGAGGGTCTACAGCTATACCACCGTGGTGAACCATCTTGCCAGATCTTGGAAGTTAAGCAGGGTCGGGCCTGGTTAGTCCTTGGATGGGAGACCACGTAGGAATACCAGGTGCTGTAGGCTTGGGAGAAGGACCTGGCAACCCACTCCTGAAACAGTCACTGAAAACCCTGTGAATAGCAGAGAAGCACTGACAATAGTGCTGGATGTGGTACAGTGCTCGGTAGTGTTTCATGCTCTTCTACATAGGGTCACATGACTCCATGCCACCCAACCACAGCCACTTTGTGGAGGCAACTCTTCCCTAGTCATCTTTTGAATGCCTTCCCGCCTGGGGGTCTCATACTCTGGCATTGCATTTGACAGTGTCTTTCTGCTGTTCATGGGATTTCAGCAGCTGATTGTTTCGAGAGTGGGCTGCCAGGTCCTTCTCCCTAGTCTGTCTCAGCTGGGAAGCTCAGCTGAAACCTTTCCACCATAGGTGGCCTTACTGGAACCTGAGGGATCCGTGGCATAGCTTTCAGCATCACAGCAACACACAAGCCCCCACAGCACAACAAGCAGGCAGACACTGGGGGCTGGCTTTCTTAAACCTTTTTAAAATCATAGATCTTAGGCTTCATTTGATAATTGTCCTTTTTTGATAAAGAAGATATTTAAACCCCTGGAAATTGCTTTAGATGCTGCTGTGACCATTCTTTGATTTTATGTGTAATTTTTAAATCTTCCACACTAGGGCATCTTGTGCTATGAGTTTCATCTGCTCCTGATCCACTTGTTCCCCATAAAGGTATCTTTCATTACCAAGTCATGGGGCATCCATTGACATGTTTTGTGACTAAATCCTATGAGGGTCACTATAGATTGGGCACAACTCGATGGCATCTAACAACAACAGCAAGAAGGTATGGTTTACTTACTGTGCTCAGAGAATAGAACGTGAGTCAGGCCTGCCCTTCTGTTTGTAGATGTTTCGGGGTGTCCTAGAGCACCACCAGTTTGGGGACCTGCTCTTGTCCTATTTCGTTTTCCCTGAACATCCACTAATTCTGTTCCAGGAATGCTTTTGACTTGGATTTTATGAGACTTTACAGATGGGGCAGAGACAGGAGCCGGCATCTCTGCTCCCTGCCTTCTGCCCGCCCTGTTCTCCTCAGCTCCCTCTGACGCAGCTCCACCATGACTGGGCCCACCCCGACCCTGCGGCACAGCTGGGCTTAGACCCTCCACAGTGCTCAGGGCCCTGACAGGAACTGAGGGCTGGGACAGAGAGAGGATACGGACAGCCAGGTCAGTGCCCTGGAACGTGGAGGACCCTGGCTCCCCTGAACCACGGGGCTTGCGAAGCGCCCACTGCTCCCTGTGGAAGAGCTGGGGCTCTGAGGGTACAGAGGCTCACACCGGGCCAGGCTGCTGCTCCTGGTCACCCAGCAGCAGGCGTCAAGTCACAAAGTCACCTGTGCAGGGCCTGCAAAGGGAGGAAGGGACCCCACGGGAAGATGTGGATGCCAGCGGCAGCAGCCAGCCTCCAGCTCCCTTGGCCCAAGGTGCTGTGTTGGGGTGGACAGTCCTGTGGCTGGGGGAGCATACTGGCAGGAGAGTGCGTGGGAATGGCAGGGCCCTGCCATGTGTCACAAACCACGAGAGCGGCCCCGCTCAAGTGGCAGCTCACAGCATTGTAGCCATGGGAAGTCCCATAGGGACCTCCTGGCAGCTGCAGACCCCAGGGAGCCGGTAGCACTGCCCTGTCCAAGTCCAAAGGCATCAGAACTGGGGGAACCAAAGCCGGTTTTCTCAGTTATGGGCAAGGGCCTGGAAAGCCACGGGGCTGCCGGTGTGGGTCCACAGCCCTGAGTCCCAGGCCATGACCCCTGGGCATTGCCACAGGGGGCTCCCTGGGGAGCCTGCCTGGTGGGGTTGGGATGGGCCTGCCCGGGAGTCCTGGGTGGCTGTAAACTGGGGAGTGGTGTGGTTGAGACTTCTTACCGGGTGGCTAGGGAGGCGGGGTGCCTTTGTCATTAGAGGCCAAGCAGGTTCTGCCCTGAGACCTGTGACCCGGTCAGTGCTTGGGAATCATGAGGGAGAGGGGAGCATGGCTGCAGGTCCCAAATGCTACCCGACCCTGTCTGACTTGGCTCCCAGGACCACCCTGAGAGGGGCTGGCTCCCCCACCCCTCACGGGAAGTGGGAAAATGGGTGTGGGGCGCCTCTCCGCAGCGCTTGGTGGCTGGAATGCAGCAAAGACTCTGGAGGGGCTGCTCAGCCACTGGGTCAGGAGGCTTCCGGGGAGGCCCAGGCCCGGCGAGAAACGCTTGGCATGGAGGCTTTGTTGGAAGGCTGCAGGTTTTCTCCCTCATGGCAAGAAAAGAAAACAGGAAGAGGTGGAGGAGCAGAGGCGGCCGCTGTCCAACATCTCTGCCAAGGAAGAGTTTCCCTGTCTTCCTTGCAGCTGGGGGCAGAGGAGAATAAGGGTGTTTACTCGTGTCCTCCCAAGTCCTTTGGAGGGTGGATAATTTATGTCCTTCCAGTCCAGATGGGGCAGGACCAGCTAAATACCAGAATGGTAAAGTAGCATTCCCAGGCCAACTTGCGAGCGCTTTTCCTGCCAACCCACCCGCAGACTCAAGAGGGCTTCCGAACAGGTCGGAGCCAGCACTGGACCTGGCCTGGGTCTGAATCCTGACTTTCCTCCTTACAAGCGGCAACACTCTAATAACTCACCAACCCTGAGCTTCAGTTTTCTCATCTATAAAATGGGACAACCGGGGCTCTGACTGCTGAGAGCTGTTCTGAAGATTAGACAAGGTAATGCACGAGAAAGCCATAGCGTATTGCCCGAGGCGCTAAACGAAGGTTATTATTATGACGGAAATGCCAGATACTGGGCCAAAAATTCCAGGCACGACGTGACCAGGATGTTCCTCTAGAGTTTTAATGTTTGGTAGGGTAAACAGAGGTGAAAAATTTACTACACATGTGTGAAAGTCATCCCGGGCATTCAGATAAGGAAATAACAGGTTTTCTCCAGCGAGGCCAAGAACAGGTTCTATCGCAGGCCATTTAAAGAATAGTGGCATGAATGCAGTGTGCACAATACCTTGGATGTGTTACATAACCGATCCAAAGATGGCCCCTAGGAACCCCCAAAACTCACTACAAGGTGCAAGGTCAAAACTTGAGAATGAAAATTCATAGATTTAAATACCTTAAAGACAAAATAAGGAAGGTCCAATATAAAGAAACCAAACATCAAGATAAAAAGAAAAATAACACATATGAAAAATAGAACAGCACAATAGTTTAGGAATTCCAAATAGAAAAAAAATATATAATTGATGGATAAATTTAGGAACTTGTTCTTTTAAATAAGATCAATAAAACAGATAAACCACTAGCTTTCCCTTTAATAAAGAAAAAAATCCAGACATGCAAAAGTAAGAGTAGGAGAGAGAGAATAATGATAAAGTGCTGGAAAAGTATATGCTAATAATTTTTAAGGATGGTTTTTTAAGGAATACCTAAATTACCACATTGACTTAAACAATAACATGTAAAACTGAAAGTTGTTTTTTTTTTTTTTTTTTGTGGTACTGGGGGTTGATCCTGGGGCCTCACTCCTGCATGCTTTGCAAGTGCTGGACCACTGAGCTGCACCCCCAGCCCTTTTATTTTTTTTCCTTACTTCCTGAGACAGGGTCTCACTAAGTTGCACAGACTTCCTCTAGTCTCGAATTTGCAATCCTCCTGGCTCCGCCTCCCAAGCCGCTGGGATTACAGACGTGCGCCACCACGCCCAGCTAAAACTGAAAGTATTAAAAACTGAAAACACTGTGAAAGTATTATGTCCCAGCTAGGTACCAACAGATGATTTGGGGTGAATTATTTTCAAATATTAATAGGACATAAAGTCCTTGGTTTTACACAATGATAAAACCCGGAAAAAGATAAAAATATTCCTCAATATATTTTCCAACTGTATATAACCATAATTTGCAAAACTAACAAAAATAGTGCAAAAAAAGAGACTGCATCACTATGAAGGAAAATCTAAGCACAACAAATCAAATATTTGCAAACAACCTGTTAGTCTCGTTAATGAGTATTATAGCCTGTGCATAAGAAAGATCTGCAGATGTGCAAGGGTAATTTGACATGAGAAAATCAATTCATTTCATTTCGTAAGTCAAAGAAGAAAAAACAATGAATGCTCACAATGGACAGAAAATAAAGACATGAACAAAACCTTTATGAACAGAATCTCATTACTTTATTGTGGGACAAAAGAATACCTTAAAAAAAAGAGAGAGAGGATGCCCCTGCCCCCAAGTGGGAAAACTCCACATTGATTATTGTTAGGTGCCGTTGAGTCGTGTCCGACTCATAGTGACCCTTATAGGGTTTTCAATGGCTGATTGTTTTGGGATTTCCTCGGGAGTGGGTTGCCACATCCTTCTCCCATTTTTGTGGTGCTGGGAATTGAACTCGGGACCTCAGAGACTGCAGAGCGGCACTCTACCAACTGAGCTAAATCCCAGCCCTTCACATTGATAATATAAGCATTTCCCCAAAATTAACCAACAGATTTTCTACTACTTGAATTTGGGTCTCAGCGGGTTTGGGGAGAAGGGGTGACATTTGATAATGATTCCAGGGTTTCTGAGTCTATTTGTGGTTGTGGTTGTTGCCAGAATGGCCTATTTCACACACAGAGCGCTGGGGGTTTATTGAAGGAATACGTGGAGAGAAGGGCAGTCGTCTGGGACCCAGCACAGGCCACCCAGCCCTGCTGCGGAGAACTGGGGAACAGAGGCCCCGTGCCCTCCTCTGGCCCCACCCCTCCGAGGCTGCCCCTCTCCAATGGCCCTCAGCCCGCGGGTGCCTGGAGCCGCCACCTCTCCTGCTAGGCTGCGCATCGTTTGTTCCCTTTACCGCCTTTGCAGTTCCTGCCGCTGTCTCAGCCGTGGGGTGCTGGAGAGAAGGCTGAGGACATGGGCAGAAGGGGCTGGCGTCCACCCCAGGAGCTGCCTTTCCCATCAGCAGACGGGGAGAGCAGAGCAGATCGTCCAGCAAGGAGCCCACGCTGCCCAGTGGCTCCTGCCTGGGGGGCGGGGGCGGGGACTGGCAGGGGGTCTCAGGGTGCCCCAGCTCCTCTGGACTCCTTCCTCCCCCGAAGCTCACTGCGCCTCTCCCAGGGTTCAAGGCCAGAGTCAGGGACTTTTTATGTTTTCAGTACTCAGAGGGCCGCGGACAGGCTGGGCAGGTGCTCCGCCACTGAGCCCCACCTCCAGCCCTTCTACATTTTGAGACAAGGTTTCACTAAACTGTACAGGCTGCCACTGGCATGGAATTTGTGATCCTCCTGCCTCCACCTCCCAAGTTCTGGGATTACAGGCGTGGGCCCCAGAGCCCGGCTCAGGGTCAAGGACTTTGATGCAAGAGTCAAGATTCCAAATAGTGCAAGGTTAGTCCTCTGGGTCCCTTCGCCTCAGAGCTGACAGGTACACTTTGGATCTTTGGTACTTGAACTTTGAAAGGATTTGGAAAAACCCTGAACTTCATACACTTTAAGTTTGTATCTGAAATTTTCCATGGTGTGTTTAGAAGTTACAAAGCCTGCAATTTCCAGGGTATAATAAATAACAGATTTCAAAGTAAAGCTGTGGCTTTGCTTTTCTAATGTATCCATTAGAATGTAAACATCGTAATGAATGGATGCCCACCCATATCAAGCTGGGTCTTTCCCGATCAGAAAACTTGCAAGTTTTGTTTTTTAACTCCTGATTCCACTGAATTTCCTCCATAGATATTTATCTTAATGTAGTATAGTTTCATGCTTGAAAATCTCTCATGAAACACTTGATTATTATTTTGTTTCCTACTGACAATAAAGATATTTATAAATATTAAAATTTAAAAATTTGGTTTTTGTCCTATGACCATGAAGATACAAGTATTAAAACTTATATTTTTCTGGATTAAAAACATCATTATGGTTAATATTGGTTAATAGTGATTGAAAAGATATATGTTATGAAAATTGATAACTATGAAACATACAAACAGCACTTTATTACAAATTACACTTGTGCTGCTTCTATGCATTTAATGAAAGAAAATATGTGGCCTAAACTAATTGGCCTAACAGCTGAAATATTCTTTTATCTTTTGTTATATGAGATGGAAGATTTCAATTGTTTTCCAAAATGAGTAAAAAAAAAAAATTCATAATATGTTGTGAAAAGTAGGTTTTGCCTACCTCATTAAAGAACAAGCACTCCATCTGAAAAAAAAAAAGCATGAAACGTTTACCCACAGGTGTTTCCAATGTTGTATTAGCCAGCTTTCACTAGGTTATGCCACAGAACAAATGAGCTCAAAATCTGAATGGCCTGTGTTGGGGATTTTTAAAATCTACCCCATAACTAGGGTCCCTCATAATAGCCTGAAGGACCCCATAGCCACATCTTACTCACTCACACGTGCCCCTCCCATTAAGTGAGCAAAGATGGCACCTGACCAGCCTGGCCTGCCTTAACTGCCTTAATCCTGATTGGCTATCCTTGGCCTCATTAGATAACTGCCCCTATCTGGCAGGTATGTCAGTTTATCTGCAGTACCTGTCAGGTGTGTGCCCTGATTGGCTAATCCCAGTCACATGCCCCTCCAGGACCATATATAAGCAGGGCTCCTGGAACCCCTACTACTTCTCCCTTCCCCCTACCACTTCTGACCATCCCTCAACTGCCAACTGAACCCCATCACCTGGACCAGTGCTCCCTACTCCAGTGGACTCTTCAAGCAAGCCGACGTGGTCAAGACCAGGGGCCCCAAAGTGCCAAAGGCTACAATCAATCCATGAACAGCCTCCCAATTCCTACCATCCCTGGGAAGGAGGGAGGCAGAGAAGGCGAACTGCAAGAGTCAAGACCAACTGACCTCCAGCCCAGCAGAACACTGGCTGCTGTAGCTGTGCCTTTAAGGCTGAGCTGTTCCAGCACTCAGAGCCAGCACTTATAGCACTTGCTTAGGGGTTGCTTGCTTGTTGCACCCCACTTGGGGAGCACCCAATAAACCTTCCTTTCCTGTTTTCCCTGTTGAAGGTCTCCCGAGGTCCTTCATTGGCACCACCGGCCATAACACCAACCCAGTTCAGTGGGTCCCTGATACCCACTCTGCCGGCTCTGACCTCTGCTGGGCCCAAGCGGAGCCCCGACAGGCCTGAAGCTCTCTAGTTTCCTCGCATGTTCTACACATTCCAGGATCCAGGCTGCCGCGGGCTCTCAGCCAGGAGGGCCGGGGTGCGCTTGCTGCCTGTGGTTAGGTGACGCCCACTCACACCCCATCAGGGCAGGGGAGGAAGCTGTAAGATATGGAGGAGACAAGGTTTGTGGGAGGAACAGCAGGGTGATGGGGAGGGCCCAGGAACGTCTCATCTCAACCGAGGCAGAGAAAACATTTGGCAAAATTCAGTCTCTATTTATGATTTTTAAAAGTTCCCGAAAACTAGGAATAGCAAAGGACTTTTCAACTCAATAAATTACACCTACTAAAACTATAGGCTGGCATACTTTATGGTGAGGAAAAAGCAGGCCCTCTGCTTATGACCAGGAACAAGGCACACATGTCAGTGTTGCTGCCCCCACTTAATATTGTGGGGAGGTGGTAGCCAGGCCAATGCGGCAATGAAGAGAAATTAAATTCCTATAGATTGGAAGTTGTTGTTGTTGTTAGGTCCCTTTGAGTCGAGTCCAACTCATAGCGACCCTCATAGGGTTTTCAATGGCTGACTGTTTCAGGATTGCCTTGGGAGTGGGTTGCCACATCCTTCTCCCATTTTGCGGTGCTGGGAATCCAACTCAGGACCTCAGAGACTGCAGAGCGGTGCTCTACCAACTGAGCTAAATCCTAGCCCATAGATTGGAAAGGAAGAGGTAAAACTGTCTTAGTTCACGGACAACAAGACCATCTACAGAGAAAATCCTGAAAGATCTATAAGAAAGAGCAACAAGGACACATACGTGTGACAAAACTGCAGAACAGCAAGTCAGTGTTTGAAACCTGATTGTATTTCTATACACTAACAAGAATTAAATTGAAACTGAAAGAAAAACCACAATTTACAAGTGCATAAACATATGAAACCCTGAGAAATAAGTGTGACCAAAAAATGCACTGCAAGATGAGCCTACTAGCCAGGCACAGTGACGCGTGCCTGTAATCCCAGTGACTCAAGAGCCTGAGGCAGGAGGATCACGAGTTTGAGGCCAGAGGCAACCTGGGAAACTTAGTGAGACACTGTTTCAAAAGTTAAAGATAACTAAATAAAAATGGGGATGGGAGTGAATTTCACCAGTGGAGCACTTGCCCAGTATGTACTAGATTCCGGGTCTACCCCCAGTACGAGAGAAAGAAAGAAAGAAAGAAAGAAAGAAAGAAAGAAAGAAAGGAAGGAAGGAAGGAAGGAAAAGAAAAGAAAAGAAAAGAAAAACTGAGTGTACTGAAAAACACAAAGTATATAGAAACTAAAGCAGAGCCATTTCAATAGAAAGTTATGCCATACTCTGCCTCAGAAGATAATAGCACTGTTGAAACATCAGTTCCCCTCAAACTGACCTGTGATTTAATGCAAACCCAATAAAAATCCTAGAACATAAAAAATAATAAAAATTTAAATATTTAATAGCTGAGACTTCATAAAAAGCTTTCCTCTTTCAAGGGTTTTTGGTTTGCTTGCTTTTAGGAATTAAGATGCATGATGCGTTCTTGAAAACACCTTTCTGTGTGCTCAGAATGTGAACGTACCTTACAGCTCCACACAATAAGAAGGCAGAAGCTGGGCGCACACCTGTCATCCCAGCCACTGGGGAGGCAGAGGCGGGAGGATCACAAGTTCGAGACCAGAGGCAGTCTGTGTAACTTAGCGAGACCCTGTCTCAAAAAGTCAAAAAAAAAAAAAAAAAAAAAAAAGGGCTGAGGTGCAGCTCAGGGGTCCAGCACTTGCAGAGCATGCAGGTGCGAGGCCCTGGGTTTAACCCCCAGTACAGCAAAAACAAAACAAAACAAAAAATAAGGCAGATATCCCAGCTGAATAAGTGGGCAAAGGACTGAATGAATATTTTACTTAGGAAGTCACGTGAGTGGTTAATAAGCACAGGGAAAAGATGGTCAGCATAATTAGGGAAATGCAAATGAAAGCAACAATGGCGTTGCCTCACTCAGCTTCTCCTCATGCGACCAGCATCCCAGAGACACCATTACAGGAGGAAGGTGGATTCTGGCCGCCCATTCAGAGGTTTGGGTCCCTGGTCTCTTTGCCTCATTGCTGTGGCATCTCGGCGGGCAGCGTGCAGGGGAGCGGAGATGCTGGGCTCAGCAGCCCGGAAGCAGAGAGAGCAAGACAAGACGAGGCCGGGGCAAGACACAGCCCAAGAACACCCCAGTGCCCTGCCTCCTCCAGCTGGGCCGCCCAGCTTTCCTGCGACCTCCCGAGAACGCCCTCCACTTAGGAATCCGTGCAGAGACCAGGCAGAGCCCTCACGGTCTGACCACCTGTAGAGACCAGGTCTTCACCCTGCGAGCCTTGGTGGGACGCTGCACACCTGAGCCACAGCAGGCGTTCCGCTGTGCGCAGGGGGACTATTGGAACTGAAGAGGAAGACGCACTGAGCGCTGACAGACGAGGAGCGACGTCACTCTCGAATGCTGCTCCTGGAGGTGCGGGCTGGCGACCCCTTCGCAACACAGCTGGCAGTGTCACAGAGCAAGCACAGGCCCCACGCGGTCCCTCAGGGAAGCTCCGTCAGGAGCTGCAGGTCCTCCATAAGGGCTGCGTGCCATGTCCCAGGTGAGCAAACTGGGGACCAGAGCGGCTCCTGACCTCGTTCAGAGTCCAGCTGTGCATGGAGGAAAGCCACGCGGGCTCTCTTCTGCCTGCGAGGGCTGGGCTGCCCAGGAAGTCGCTTGCTTCTGGGAGCCCTGCAGGTCAAGGGTGGCCACCAGGAGTCAGTCATGGGCGTCGGTGAGGCCAGCTGCTCACAGGGGAGCCTGGGACACCCAGGGCGCACAAAGCCAAGATGCCCAAGGCAAGCTGGCTCCTCCCCCCATCCCAGCATCCCTCCCCGTCAGACGGCCAGGAAGGTGTGAGCCCCCAGCGCACCGACAGTGAGCTAGCCTCGTCTACACCAGCAGGGGTGAGCTAGCCTCTTCCACAGCACCAAGGAGAGCTAGCCTCATTACGTACCGGCAATGAGCTAGCCTTTTCCACATCTAACCTTATGCACAGCTCCCACGGTGAGTGGGTGTCATCTACGAACCAGTGAGAGTGAGCCTCATCCTCTGCTGCCGTGGGAGCCAGCCTTGTCTTCAGAACCAAAAGGGAGCTAGGTCCGTCAGCCAATGAGCTAACCTCATCTACAGCACCAATGCAAATGTTCAACCCCAACATGCCTGGGGCCCTCTGCAGGGCTCAGAAATGGAACAATGCGTCCAAGTGCATGGGAAATCACCCTGCAATAACAGGTTTCAAAGTGCTTTTAGTAACTGCAAAGAGAGAGCAACTTTTTTTTTTTTCCCGGTACTGGGGGTTGAACCCAGGGCCTCTCGCCTGCATGCTCTGCAAGTGCTGGACCACTGAGCTGCACCCCCAGCCCATTTTTTTACTTTTTGAGACAGGGTCTCGCTAAATTACGTTGACTGACTCTGGTCTCGAACTTGGGATCCTCCTGCCTCCGCCTCCCAAGCTGCTGGGATTACAGGCATGCGCCACCGCACCCAGCACTAAGAGAGCAACATTTCCACAGCAACACTTGCCCAGGCTGCTGGGGTGGGATGAGAGGGTGGGAGGGGGAGGCTCATGGAGAGAAAGGAAGCAGGATCCAGCAGCCCAGGAAGTTGCCATCGGGGACTGAGGCTGAGTAACAGCAAGGACCCTCTAGTGGTGGTGCTGGGCTGGGTGACTTTCTGTCCCTGACTCAAGCCACCTTGCAGAGAGGCAGAATATCTGGACCCATGTCTGGTGTGGTGGGCGGCTCCTGCAGAGATCATTGGCTGGGCATGATCTGGGCTGTGGTGGCCAGGGACCCCAACTATCCCTGTAGACACATATTTGACAATGAACTACAAATTCTGAATGTTCACAGCCATGGAGAATGGTCTAGAAACTGGTCCATTGCAAAACAGCTTGGGACAGAGAGTGTCACCAAAACCTAGGGGTGAAGTCAGGACAAGTCAATGGGTTCAACTGCACCAGGGGTGGCAGGCGACTCGGGAGGAACAGGCCAGAGTGAGGTGCACGGTCTCAGTGGGCTCCGCTGGTCTGCCTGGCAACTGGGCTGTGTGCAGGGTGCACACCCTAGTGCCACTGTCACACGCTGATGCAGCCTCGATGGCTTTCAACCACAGTGATTTGTTGCTTCATAGTTCTAGAACCCAGAGGGCCAAGATTAACATGGCTTCAGGACCACGCCCCCTCGGGAAACCCCTGGGAAGCTTCCTTCCTGGCCTCTCCCAGCCTCTGGCGGCTCCCCCTGACCTCTACCTCTGCTCTGCCTCCCGTGGCCCCCTCTCTGGTGTCCCCAGGCTCTCTTCTTTTCCTATGAGGACCCTGGTCCTTGGACAGAGGGCCCATCCTATATCCAGAATGACCCCATCCCAAGATTGCTGCCGTGGTTCCATCCGCAAAGACCCCGTTTCCAAACTCGGCTGCATTCTGAGGTCCTGCGTGGAAGCGAACTGAGGGGTGGCGCACCCCTACTCAACCCCAAGCGGGTAGGTTCCTAAGCATGCTCTGTGTGCGTCCCAGCCATGACTACCTCTCCTCGGGGCACAGGGTTAGGTAGCTGGTGGGGACATGGTAACCAGCTTGGGTGGACCGTGAGACTCAGGGCCACGCTCGTCCCTGAGCAGCTGGTTTCCTCCACCGCTGCTTTGTGCTGATCAGGTCTTGCAGGGTGGAAGCCACAGCCTATTTCCGTGGTAATGAGGCCATGAACCTTGGCCCCAGGTAGGCAGTGCAGACGGGTCCACCTGGCGGGGGCACCTGAGAGCCAGGCAGCGGAGGCAATGCTAAGACTCAGTGGAGGAGCCCTTCCTTGTCTTTCTCCGCCAGCGGAGGCAGAGCTGCTGAATGGTTAGGGCTGGATGCAGCCCTGCTGGCTGGGGAGGAGCCTCACAGGCCGACTTGGGGTCTGACTGCCTGTTGCCTCTTCCCTGGCGAGGGAGGGGACAGCAGTCCCTTGTGAGCCCCACGGCAGCCCCTTGTGAGCCCCATGGCCACAGCCTAGCTCTGAGCAGATCCCCAGATATGCAGAGGAAAGCCTGCCCGCTCCCGAATCCCACTTGTTTTGGCGAGGATCCGTGTCAGATATGAAGCGTAAGAGCAGAGGGGCATGTGATGTTTTCTCAGTAAATACTGAGCAGTGGGATCGGCGTCCATGCCAGCTGACCTGCTAGCACAAGGGCCCCGAGGGCTCTTTATTGCTGAAATAATGGGCAGAAAGTGGTGCTGGCTGCTGCTGGGGACTGGGCCCTCCACAGCCCCTCCTGTCCCATCAATTACTCCAGCTGAGGAGGCAAGGTCAGGACTCCCACCAAGGTGAGTCCCAGCGGTTCTCAATAAAGGGCTTCCTTACTCTGAGGGCATCGAGAAATCCCCTTTCAGCAGAGGGCAAAGGGAGGGGAGCGGAGCTACATTTGGGGAAGTGTCTTTGAATCCCCAATCCGGACAAAGCACTGCCCATCTAGGAGTGGGCTGGGATTTAGCTCAGCTGGTAGAGTGCTGTGCTGCAGTCCCTGAGGTCCTGAGTTCAATTCCCAGCACCACAAAAATGGGAGAAGGACCTGGCAATCCACTCCCAAGGCAATCCCGAAACAGTCAGCCATTGGAAACCCTATGGGGGTCGCTATGAGTCGGATACCAACTCCACGGCACCTAACAACATCCGGGAGCAGACCCTGTCCACTTGCTCCTGGGACCTCCCAGTGCCAGCCTGCAGGCCAAGGGCAGGGCCAGCAGAACCTAGTCCTCCTGGCTGGGACTGGGGAGGAAAGCATGGCCACCCTGGTGTAAAATAAGGGCACAGAGGCTCCCGGTGCCCAAGTCGCTTCCATCCCACATGGGCGAGTGGCGGGCCAGGCAGGGCTCCTCTCTCTGGGGACTGCTGTGGGCCAGGCCTCCGATGGAGGTCACTCAAAACTATGTCCTCGGACAATTCACACACCGGCCAGCCCTGGCCGTGAATGAGCAGCCTCCACTCTGCACCCCCGGAGTCTGTGGGGCTCTTGCAGGTGAGGCTACCTCTGCAGGACCGTGAGCTTACGGGTGTCGGCTGGTGCTGAGCCCTGGGACAGGTGGGGACTGTCATGGGCCCTTGGTGACGGGCAGTTTGGAGGCCTCCCTTTCCCTCTCTGTTTATAAAGGCTCTGGCCTGGTTCCCGAGGCCACCCAGGATGCTCCAAACCATCAGTTCTTGGCCGTGTGTTTCTAGAGCCCTGAGCCAGGCTGGGAGAGGATGAGAAAGTTCGCCTGGGTGGCGGTGACGGCTCCTGATTCAGGATGTTGGTGGCAGGGCGATTGTTGCTCAGATACCTTGTGGCCCGGCTGCCAGGTCCCTGCTAGCAGGAGGCGTCTGCCCATTGCTCACAGGTGTGGCCCTGCTGTGGACATGTGCGTGCCAAGGCCCAGGTCTGGGGCGTTTCTTCTCTGTGGGTTTTCCTGTCCCGTGCCTGTCCACGCCCGTGTGCCACACACCTGCCACACTCCGTACATTCTCCCTGCCTGCCAGTTCCTGCCCTCACAGCTGCTGAATCCACCCCTGCCCCCTTCCCCACAGGCCAGGCACGGGTGGCTTGTGAGCCTGTTTTCCAGGTAGGATGATGGCCCTCGCCACTGTCCCATCCCCGGCAGAGCAAGCAGAACAGCCAACAGCCCCACGTTTTTAAACCGGAGACAATCTGTACTCACCGGCTCTGGAGACAGCCGTTCCGGGTCCCTCTCGACGCACTCACACAGAGGCGAGCTCCGGGAGGTGTTTTCTTAAACCCACTGACCCGCATTCTCCTATCACGGAGCCTTCCAAACTGGAAATGGCTCGGCCAGAAGCACTGCCAACAAAAACACAGCTTCTCAGGGGCCGCTCGCACTGCTCTCAGCTGCTCTCCACCCTCCCCGCCTGCTCAGCCGATCGGCCCACACACTCTGCCCTCTTGCCTGCCACCTCCTCCGGGAAGCCCTCTGGGGTCCACTGGACAGGGCCTCCCCATCGCCAGGGTTCAGCTCTGCCCCATGGTCGCTGATGCGCAGCTCCCTCGTTGGCAGGGGACACAGCTGGAGGATGGTGGGTCCAGGTAACTGCAAGCCTCTCCTCTGAACCTTCTAGATCAGCCCCAGCGTTGGAGGCACCAGACCCCAACTTCAAATGCCAGCAAATGAAAGTGTTGCTGAGCGTTTGGGAGGGTGGGTGGTGGGTGGCGGGTGGAAGGAGGAAGAGCCTGAGCCTGGCGTGGCCTGGGAGAGACTGCCAAACCCTCTTCTTCATTAGTGCTGTGGCCGGGGGAGGATGCAATCTCTCCCAGCCCCGCAGGCTCATTGCCTCTGGTCTAGGTGTAGTAACGCACCTAAAACAATGATTACTTAGAAAATTCTTGCGGGGTGCAGCCGTGAGCGGCCTCAGGCCTCTGCCTCTCGGCCTTGGGGAGTCTCCAGCACCTGAAGGCTCAGGCTCGCGTCCACGTAAAGGGAGCGCTGGCCCTGTGTGAGGAAGAGCCCTGAGCGTGGGCGGTCTCCCGAAAACTTGGACGTGGGATTGCCGGGCTTTGCCTCTGCAGCCCCAGGGAGCAGCCAGGCTGGGCCTCGAAGCTGCACGCAAGGGACCTGGTGTTGTTGTTAGGTGCCATCGAGTCGGTATCCGACTCCTAGCAACTGTCATAGGGTTTCCAATGGCTGACTGTCTAGGGATTGCCTTGGGAGTGGATTGCCAGGCCCTTCTCCCATTTTTGTGGTGCTGGGAATTGAACTCAGGACCTCAGAGACTGCAGCGCAGTGCTCTACCAACTGAACTAAATCCCAGCCCAAGGGACCTGGAGGAGGCCTTTTTTCACTGCTGCCCGCAGAAACCGCAGGAGCCATTTCTGCACCCGTGGGCTGGGGTGGCCTTCTGGGAGACCCCACAGGCCACACCTCCTCCGAGTCTGGGGCGTTCTTTGTCATCCCCGTCTGGCACCCAGCACCGAGCTGTCATCCACACAACCCTAAACACAGCCATTTGACCTCTTAGTTCCTTCTCAAAACATCCCTGACAGCTCTCTGGATGGAAACGCAGTGGCACGGAATGAAAATTTATGTGACAGGTCTCAGAGGAGAAGACAGGGCCGGCCAGGATGGGTTTGTTTAGACGTGAAGTCACCGAGCTGGGCCTGCCCCCACCCCTGCTGACCCGGCTCCAGAGAGCAGGGGAGCCCAGCCAGACCCGGGGGCCGCAGGAGCTTCCGCTCCAGGCTCCGGTTACCGTGGCCTCAGCCACAGGGACGCGGAGGTGGCACTCTCTCAGACCTCTGCCCTCGGCAGTCCCCTGCATCCGTCCGGGCGCGTCCTGACCCGGCCTCCCCTTCCCTGGTTCCCCCTTATCTCCAGCCCCCGCCCAGTGCAAAGAGCAGGGGTGACTTGCTGGCGGCTTGGGCAGGGCTCTGGGGAGCCCAGCCTCGGACCTGAACTTGAGGAGAGTCAGCTTTGCCGTGGGCGCCAGGCACTGTCCACAGAAACAGCGCCCTCGAACTGTCCAGAGGGAGAAGTCACGGTGGGCCCCACGCCCGGGGAATTGTTGCTGGCTGCAGCCGCTCCCTCCCTTGGGTTTCCTGGGCTCCCTCTTGTCTCTTCCCCCTTCCCTCCTGTCCCCCTTTCCCCTGCCACACGAGTCTCCTGGTTCCTCCTACTCTCGCCCCTCCCAGTGTGCAGGCTCCTCACACCCACTCTGCCCCAGGTCGCGCGGGACCAGAATTAATGGGACTCCAAGGGTGCCCAAAGCCTGCAGCCATAGCCCTGTGGCATCCGATCCCGTCAGATCTCAGAAGCTAAGCAGGGTCGGGCCTGGTTAGTACCTGGATGGGAGACTGCCTGGGAACACCAGAAGCTGTAGGCTTGGGAGAAGGACCTGGCAACCCCCTCCCCCCAAAAATCAATCCACCATTGAAAACCCTATGAACAGTAGAGAAATACTGAAAATAGTGTTTCCCCTGTTGTACAGAGGGTCGCTATGAGTCGGATACCGACTCGACGGCACCTAAGAACAACAACAAGGGTGCCCAAGATGGCCCCTGGAGTGCAGGGTGGAGGGGCCGGGGTGCTCCTGGACAGGGGAGGGTGTGGGAGGGCAGGTCTCAGACCCCAGGGGTGGGCCCAGGCAGGATGCACCTGTGCCCAGGGCCCTGAGGGCTAAGGGTCAGTCAGGTGGTCTGGCCCAGCCCTCTGCACCTGCTCCTCACCACCCCTGGAATCCTGGACTCCAGATGTGACAGGCAGACACACAGCCACCCTGCCTGGGCCCCCTGTAGCTCCTGCCGTCCCTCTGTGGCACCTGCCCACAGGCCAGGGCAGCAGGCGGGCAGGCTGGGCAGCTGCACTGAGCTCTCCCACGCCACCTGGTGGCCCTTGTCTGTGACTACTGCTGTCCTGCATCCCTGCCCTGGGGCTGCTGGTGGCGGGGTGGGCACTCTTTAGTCCCCGGGGACCAGACTCGAGGGCTCCTCGGGTCCTAGCCCTCCCATGAGCAGCATTGCACAGCAGAGAGGTGCTGACCCGGGCAGTGCTGCTCTCCTGCCGCCGGCGCTGAGCCCCCAGTTCAGATGGGGGTCAACGGGCTGTCTTGATGCTTGAGCCGCCCTGCCTGCCTGTGAAGACTCCCTGCGCTTTCTACCCCCTCCTCAGGCCTGGGAGCCTCCCTCCTCTCGGTGTCCACGCTGTGTCTTGGGGTGCACCTCCTGCCCCACCCACCCCTGACAAATCAGAGGCTTGTTGCTGGACCTGGCTGGAGCCTTGGGTGTCTCTCCGTCTCTCCGCCGGACGCCTGCCCCAGAGCCCAGATGGCACTCAGGCCCCTGGGTCCCCAGTCCTACCACGAGGCCCCAGAAGGTAGAAGCCGACTTCGCCCCATCTTTTCTCAAAAATCCAAAGTGAATCCGCACCCCATCTCCAGGTTGGTCACCCACATCGGTCCCTGGAGACGCTTGGGGTCCCCATGAGAACAGATTCCCAGCACGTCAGTGTCTCCTCTGTGACCTCGACCCTCCGCGGCCCTCATTACACTATCACAGTCTCTGCCCAACTCAGGACTCGACGGGGACCCACTGCTCACGCCTGGGGGGACCCAGTGCAGGCCATCTGAGGGCAAGTGAGTGAGGGAAGGTGGAGGCTGGACTAATGGCCACTGCTCAGGCTGCCACATCTGTCCTGCAGGGCCACCTGGTGGCTTTGCCTCAGCTCTCAAGACAGCACCCTCGAGCTCCAGCAGCCTCCGGCCACTCAGCAGGACCCGGCTGGACTCTGCCGGTGCCCAGCAGACACAAGTCTTCTCACAGCCGGGCGCTGCCCAGGCAGAAGCTGCCCGGTGGAGCCTGGTGCTGGCTCGGCTGTAAACCCCAGTGTCCAGTCCCCGAAGGCCAGGCCAGTAGCCCAAAGCCCCTGTGACCAGCTCCCCTTCTGGACCCAAGAGCCTTGAGCCAGGCCATTAGCGGACTCGGTGTCCAGAGAACCCCAAGTCCAGCAGAGGCGTATGCCACCCCCATCCCGAGAGACTGCAGGCCCCCCGACTCCATCAGAGAGGATGAGATGGCCAGTGGGGGAGTCCAGAGGCTGCCTGGCCCCGATCACCCCGGGAGCCCCTGTGGGCCCTACAGACTTGCAGAGCCCCCTGCCCAGCCCTGCCTCCCCAGGCTGTGCTGAGCTGGGGCTGCTGCCAGCCCCCTCCTGTGTGCGCCTGGGCTTCCGGACACTCAGAGGCCAGAGGGGAGCGGGGCCAGCTCCCTCGCAGCCTGCTCCACCCTCCACCCAGCCCGGAAGAGGGCGGCTTGTGTAAGGGTCCCCCACAGGCTCATGGCGCTGCTTGGGAGGTGCAGGGACCTGTGGGAGGCAGGGCCAGCTGGAGGGGGGTCACTGGCCAGGACTATGAAGGCGATGCCCGGTCCCCAGCCCTTTCCTCTCCCTCCACTTCTTGGCCGCCATCAGGTGAGCGGCCTCGGCCACAAGCTCCTGCCACCCCGACGTTGGCCTCACCACCAGCCGGGGACATGGGGCCGAGGACAGTGGCTGGCCCTCGGAGCCCTTCTGAGCTGTCCTGTCACATATTTTGCCACAGCAGCAGAGAGTCTGACTAACACTGGGGTAGGAAGGCAGGCCGGGGCTCGGCCAGTCAGGCGGCCTCCACTCCAGCCCCACAGTGGAGGCCCAGGTGGCCCATGTGTCCCGGAGGGACACTGCAGAGCCCCGGCTAGGAATAGGAGCACCTGTGGAGTCCCTTTGAGGGAGGGGGGCCCTCAGTGCTCTGCAAAGCCCTGGCCTGCCTGCCGTCAGAGACCCCTTCGTTGTGTCCCAGGGTTGGGTGGACGTGGCAGTCAGGACAGACTCCCGGGGTTAAACCCCGGAGCCACGGTCCTGGAAGCACCCAGCTCCACATAGCAGCATGGGGCCCTTCAGACCTCTCTCTGTTCCCCTCCAGGCCATGGCAACACCTCAGCGAGGACCACCGGCCCCTCGGCAGGTCCTGGCTCCTGGAGTCCCAGAAAGATAAGTGTTCTGGGCCTCCCTTCCAGGCTACCACAGACCGTTCTGCCTCAGCGAATCTGACCTTCCTCAACAATTGTTTTCTCCTTTGCTGTACTGGAGGATTGAGCCCAGGGACTTGTCCATGCTGGGCGAGTGCTCCACCACTGTGCTGCACCCCCAGCTCCTATTTTATTTTTTATCTTGTGATAGGGGCTCATTAAGTTATGCAGGCAGCCTCTGGCCTCAAACTTGTGATCCTCCTGCCTCAGCCTCCCAAGTCACTGGGCTTGCAGGCCTGTGCCTTGCTGTTGTTGTTGTTAGGTGCTATTGAGTTGTGTCTGACTCATAGCAACCCTTATAGGGTTTTCAATGGCGGACTTTTTCGGGATTATTGCAGGAGTGGATTGCCACATCCTTCTCCCACGTTTTCAGTGCTGGGAATTGAACTCGGGACCTCAGAGACTGCAGAGCAGTGCTCTACCAACTGAGCTAAATCCCAGCCCTGCATGTGCCTTAGTACTGGCTAAAACAATTAATGTTTTAAAAGTAGCGATTTTCATCCTTGTTACATCAGGAGTACCGTGCTGTGAACCTGTATGTATCACATCAGCACACAAAGGCCCTGACAAGGCCTGCAGCAAATACAACTGAGTTACTTCAGCCCAGTTTTCCTACCCCATGTGGTCACAGAACTGCTTTCATAGACTACATGTTAGCTAAACCAAGGATCGTGGAACCAAGGTGAGCATCGCATCCCAGGACTTCCCTGGTTTAGCAGAGGAAGTTCCACATCCTGGGAAACCCTGTGGACCCAGGAAAACCCAGACAGTGGGTCACCCTAAGTGGAATCCACCTCGGGAAAACTGCTCTGACAAATTACTCCCAAAGCTCATTCCTCTCGAGTCTTCTTTCCTTTTCTCAGATGCTTAAATAAAAGAAGTTGAAAAAAAGAAAGAAAGAAAGAAAGAAAGAAAGAAAGAAAGAAGAGAAGAGAAAGGGAGGGAGAAAAAGAAAGGAAGAAAAAGACAGAAAGAAAGAAAGAAAAAGAAAGAAAGGAAGGAAAGAGAGAGAAAGAAGGAAGGAAGGAAAGAAAGAAAGAAAAAGAAAGGAAGGAGAGAGAGAAAGAAGGAAGGAAGGAAGGAAGGAAGGAAGGAAGGAAGGAAAGAAAGAAAGAAAGAGGAAAAGAAAATCAGGATGAGCGCCACTAAATAATTGAGCCAAGCGCAAAGCTTCCAACTTCAGGCAGAGGCAGCGGCTGGGAGCAGGGGTACACGGGTGCTCATTCCATTATCACCAGGAAGGGAGGGTCCCCTCGGGACCTGGGCATCCATCAGAGCCCTCATGACCCCGGCCAGACTCTGAAAGATTCCTGGATCCCAAAAAGGCCAAAATAATCCACGGGGCTCATGTTTCACGGGAGGTTTCATAGTTATTTATTGGGAAAACATCTCTCCAGGACGAGGGGCGGGGAGGAGAGTCCTCCTCCGCCTCGGGCAAATGGCTGCGTTCCAGCCTCACTCGGGTCCCTGGCGTCCCCTCAGGGGACAGCGCTGTTCCCAGGTCACAGCAGCGTCCTGGGCTGTTGCATTCTCTGCCACAGGACGCCTCTGACCTCTGCTAGGTCCACACGTAGGGCTGTCGAGAAACATTCCTTTCTTTTAGATGTGTTGACGTTTCAAGAAATCTTTCAGTTTAGGGCGCTCTTCTATAACAATGAGAAGAAGAAGAAAATCTAATGTAAAAACACCATAATTTTCTCCATCCTAACAAACTGAGTTCTTTTTTTTTTTTTTTGTCCTCCTTTCTAGCTATTGTCCGGGCACATGGGCACACAAACGCTCCCCTGGGCGTGGTGGTGTACCCTCTCACCTCGGAGACTCAGGAGGATGAGGCAGGAGGGTGGCGAGTTGAAGCCTAGAGGACACCTGCGCAAGTTAGTGAGACCCTGTCTCAAAAATAAAGATGTTTTTAACAAGGGCTGGGGGTGCAGCCCAGTGGTTGCGCAGGTGCCTAGTACGTGTGAGGCCCTGGGTTCAACACCCCAACCATACTTCACTGGAAAAGGTTTCACTTTTTCCAGATCCTAAACAGATTCTAAAAATTTCTCCATGTTCCTCATTAATCTCCATAATGATTTCAGAAAATAGCGCAGCCCATACCGGTGAGAAAACACAGAATGACTTCCTACTCTTGCCACGAATTCCAGCGTGGAGGCTGATTCTAATTTTTCGCTTTGTGGCTGGTGTACTGGGCAGCCTGTGCACGCAGCCTTTCCTCCAGGTCATTTATGGGCTCATGTCCCCAACAGTGAGATGGGGATTCATTTCCCAACATTGCAGACTCTCTGTGACAGAGACTGCTGCTAAAATGTCCCCCAAAGGTCATGAGTTTCCTGTGGGGTCCCCAGCTGATGGCACTGTTTGAGGAGGTCAGGGGACTTTAGGAGGTGAGATTCCTGCTTTGAGGAAGTGGCTCCCTGGAGCAGCCTTGGGAGATTTTCACCCAGACCACGGCTCTGGTCGCTCTCTGCCTGCCTCCTGCCCCACGATGCTTTGAGGTCGTTTGCCACAGGCCCTGCCTCCCCGGCCACCGCACCTGTCCCACTGCCGTTACGGACCGATCCTCTAACTGTGAGCTTCCAAGAAGCCTCTTCCTCCGTAAAGTGTCTGGGTTGTCTCTTTCCTGCTACAGCAACAATGGCTGTCGAAGACAGCTGAGAACACTCTAAAGACAGAAACACTATTCATTGTTGGGGCTGGTGCAGAGGACACAGCACAGATTTTGTTTTTGTTTTTCTTTTTAGAAATGCAGTACATAGACCATCTGTACAACCAAGAATAATTGCAGCATGATGTCACTGGGGAGCCCGAGGGAGGACCTCCAAGACTCCTCCAGATAAGCAAAGCAAGCTCTGGAACAAATGGTCAGAGCAAACTTGTCAGGGCATGAGAGTGGCCAAAGGCTCGCAACAGTCCAGGGAGCATTTGTTCGAGGAGAATGACCGGATCTCAGCAGGAACAGTGAGATTCGTGGCATCTCGCCGTGTCCTGCCACCACCCCTCCAGCCCTGCAGTAGCCTGTGAGTCACGAGTCCCACAGCCCAGGGAAGCCAGCGGCCACAGCCCTGCAGGACAGAGCTGGCTGCAGCTCCCCCAGGGCCCACCACCAGCCTGTTCGTTCCACTTGGGTGGAAGGCGATGACTGTCATTGCAGTGGCCTGGGGCAGGTGATGAGGCAGCGAAAAATGCAAAGGGAAAGCTGGGGAAGAAAATGTCTGGAAGGGGGCTTTGGAAAACTCTGCCAGATTCCTGGAGCCGAGAAGGGCACGTGTGTGCGTACGGCTATGTGACGCTACAGACTCCGCTCGGGCCCGGAAAGGAACTTGACACTCCATGTAAACAGGAAGTGAATGCTTCTGCGGCGTCCTGACCTGCTTGCCTGAGAGCTGAAGGGTCACCCCAGCACGGAGGCAGCGCCCCTCGGCAAGGGCATGGGTCAAGACTTGAGGACTCTGCAGGTATGCGCTGCCCACTGAGGTAACCGAGCACAAACCTCGCCGGCCACAGGTGACACAGAAGGCAGAATCATTTCTGAGAAGCCACCAGACAAGCAAATCACAGCCACAACAGCAAACCCTGAGAAGCTGGACCTCTGATGTCCAGCGCCGGCAGGCTATGTTTCTGAAAATGCCCAGGAAGCAAGCAAAGCCACAAACAAAGGTGGCCCTCACGGGAGAGCTGGAACAGTCGATAGAAGTTGGCCCTCAGGAAACCCCAGTGTCGGACTTTCCAAACAACAATAAATGGAGAAAAGATTGAAGGTGTTCGCGATTTTGCTTAACTTGGTTCTACAATCAACACCCATGGAAGTGGCTGTCAAGAAATCAAAAGATGCATTGCTTTAGGAAAAGATCTCTTCAAAGTATTGAAAAGTAAAGATGTCACATTGAAGACAAAGGTGCGCCTGACTCATGCCCTGGTATTTTCAATCACATCATGTGGTTGTGAAAGTTGGACACTGAACAAGGGAGATGGGAGAAGAATTGATGCTTTTGAATTCTGGTGCTGGAGACAAATATTGAATATACCATGGACTGCCAAAAGAACCAACAGATCCTTCCTAGAAGAAGCACAACCAGAGTGCTCCTTGGAAGCAAGGATGGATAGACTGCATCTTATGTATTTTGGACATGCAGTCAGGAAAGACCAATCCCTGGAGAAGGACATCATGTTTGGGAGAGCGGCAGGTCAACGAAAAAAAGGAAAACCCTCCACTAGATGGATTGACATAGTGCCTGCAACAACGGGCTTAACCATAAATAAGATCGTGTGCCTGGCGCAGAATCAGGGAATGTTTCATTCTGCTGTACATAGGGTTGCTGTGAGTTGGACCTGACTCAACAGCATCTAACAACAACAACAACAACAACAACAACAACAACAACAACAACTTTAAATATATTTAAAGAACAAAGGAAATCATGTCTAAAGAACCAAAGGAAATATAAAAACACTTCTCACTAAACAGAGAAGGTCAATAAGGAGAGAAATTATTTCTAATTTATTTTTAATTGATATATGGAAACAAAAATTGTATATGTTTTGGGGCTAATTATTATTTTGACACATGTTTGTATAGGTTAATGTTTAAATCAAATTAATCATATCTATCTCTTTAAACATATATCTTTTTATGGTGAAAACTTTCAAAATCCTTTCTTCTGACTCTCTGAAATCCACATTACATTACTGTTACCTGCAGTTGCTCTGGTGTGTAATAGCACACCAGAGCTTATTGGTCCCGTCTACTTTCACTCAGTACCCACTGATCCGTATTTCCCCCTCTCTTCCTTCTCCGTGCTCTTCTTAGTCCCTGGTAGCCAGCATCCTACTCTGTCTCCATGAGATCAACTTTTGTAGATGGCAGATGTGAGATCGTGCAGTATTCGTCTTTCTGTGCCTGGCACGTTTCACTGAACATAATTATCTCCACTTTCATCCATGTTGTTGCCAATAACAGGACTTTGTGCCTTTTTATGGTTGAATAGTATTCCGTAGCGTAGACATACCACATTTTATTTATCCATTCATCAGTTGATGGAGACTGAGGTTGCTTCCATTTCTTGGCCGTTGTAAAGAGTGTAGCAGTGAACATGGAGGTGTAGACAACTCTTTGGCAGTCTGATTTCATTTCCTCTGGATTTATGCCCAGAAGTGCGATTGTTGGATCACATGGTAGTTCTGTTAACGTTTTGAAGGAACCTCCATGCCGTTCTCCGTAATGGCTGTAGTAATTTACATTCCCACCAACAAGTGTGCAGGAGTTCCCCTTTCTCCACATCCTTGCCAGCATTTGTTATCCTTAGTCTTTTTGATGTTATTTTTTAAAGAACCATGTAGACATCTTGCACCTGAAAAGTATAACAACTAAAATAAAAACCACACAAAAGAGATTTAATGACACAACTCGTGAGCTAGCAGAACAATCAATAACCCTGAAGATAGGTCAATGGAGCTTTTCCAATCCAAAGAGCAGAAATATAAAAGAATGAAGAAAAGTGAATGAAGCCTTAGGGACCTGTTAGACACCATCAAGTACTACAACACATACACAACAGGACTCCCTGAAGGAGAGGAGACAGAGAAAGGGCAGAAAGTACATGAAAAACAATGGCCAAAATATCCAAACTTGATTAAAGCTAGAAAAGAAACACAAATGAATCCTTAATCTACACATCCAAGAAGCTGAATGAACTCATAATGGAATAAATTGATAATGATCTATAACTAGACACACCGTAATCAAACCGTCGAAAGACAAAGACAAAGGGGAGTTGTGGAAGCGGCACGAGAGAATCAATTTATGGTGCACGCATGTCCTCAATAAAACTAACAGCCAGTTTCTCATCAGAAGCCATGGAGCTGGAAGGCAGCGAGAGGACGTGCTCAATGGACCGAAAGAACTCCACATGTCGCAAAACTCTCCTTCAAAAAGGAAGAAAGATGAAGACCTCCACAGGAGAGAGAGAGAGAGAGAGAGAGAGAGAGGACAAAATCCTGAGGGAATGTGTCACTAGCAGGCCTACCCTATAAGAAACACTAAAGGAAATCTTGAAAGATGAAATGGAAAGGCAGTACATAGTGTTAGGTAGCTAGTGTGGGCAGTGATGTTGTTGTTGTTGTTGTTGTTGTTGTTAGGTGCTGTCCAATGTGGTCGTGTCCGACTCAATAGCAGCTCCCATAGGGTTTTCAATGGCTGGTTGCTCCAGGAGTGGAGCCACATCCTTCTCCCATCTCTGAGAACCTGTGTCCTCAGAACATGCAGAGCAGCGCTCTACCAACTGAGCTAAACTCCAGCCTAGGCATTAGCAAGCCATGTGGCGGAAAAGGGGACTGAATATGACGCCTGCCGTTCCGCCATGATGAAGAAGCCACAGGGGTCTCTGGGGACACTGGAGGACGTTTTCAAGAGGATTCCACACCCTGCCCAAGCCCTGGAGCCATTAACCAAAGAAAGACCCAAGGCCCATGTCACACTGGGTGCCCAGAGCTGGGCGTCCAGAACTGACCTCACACTGGACACTCCTTGTTGTTGTTGTTGTTGTTGTTGTTAGGTGCCGTGGAGTCGGTATCTGACTCATAGCGACCCTACCTACAACAGGTGAAACACTATTGTCAGTGCTTCTCTGCTGTTCATAGGGTTTTCAATGGCAGATTGATTTTTGGGAGCGGGTTGCCGGGTCCGTCTCCCAAGCCTACAGCACCTGGTGTTCCCAGGTGGTCTCCCATCCAAGAACTAACCAGGCCCGACCCTGCTTAGCTTCTGAGATCTGACGGGATCGGATGCCACAGGGCTACAGCTGCAGGCGGACACTCCTTAGTTTGAGTAAAACTAAAGGGAACACACCCTCACCCTCTCTTCTTCCGTTCCTCTTTCATCCTCTCTCTTTCTCTCTGCTCTTCTGCTCTCTTCTTGCTCCAGCAACCACCTGCCACCTTCTCTGTCTATGCCAGGCAACTTTCCTTCTAAAGCCTGCTTAACGCTCCTGTTCTCTGGCTCCTTTCCCTTCCCCTGGGAATAGAAACAGCCTCGTGCTGAGTCAGCAGGGAGCATAGGTTTTCCTGGTTTCCTTTCCAGGTGTGCCTAAGCTTCTCCAGGAGCCTCAATTTCCTCACAATTATTCCTTAAAGGTGTGCAGCCTTTAGCAAACCTATTCTATACTCTCTACTATAACTTCCATGTTGGGTATAAACTCTTTTATATGCTAAATACAAGGACCAAGGTTTTGTTGCCAGATTTCCAGACCCACCTACCAGTGCTCCCCGTGTCTCCCCAATAACAATGGTAGCTTGAGTCCATACGGAGACATAAAGAGCACCCATAAAGGTAACTCCATAAACATAAAAAACAATATGTCTATCTTTGTAACGCCTGCAGCGGTAGCCCTGTGGCATCCGATCCCGTCAGATCTCGGAAGCTAAGCAGGGTCGGGCCTGGTTAGTACCTGGATGGGAGACCGCCTGGGAAAACCAGAAGCTGTAGGCTTGGGAGAAGGACCTGGCAACCCCCTCCCAAGAATCAATTTGCCATTGAAAACCCTATGAACAGCAGAGAAGCACTGACAATAGTGTTTCCCCTGTTGGACAGAGGGTCGCCATGAGTCGGATACCGACTCGACGGCACCTAACAACAACAACAATCTTTGTAACATTTTTCTACCTGACTTTAAAAATGCCTGTAGAAAACCAGCAATTACACATCTGTGCTGGTGTGGCTTCACTGTGTAGTCATTTGTGTGATAATAATACCACAAAGGAGGGAGGATGTAGTGATGGAATGAACAGCATTCTAGTTTCTCTCGGGCACATAGGTGATGACACAGAGTTGACAGGGACGCACACATCCGCAATGTCATAGGAAACTCCACTCTCTTCCAAAGTGGTTGCAGCCACTCAGACTCCCACAGCAGGGCATGAGTCCCAACTGGGAGTCACTCTCAGTGACGTTCTGTGCTGCGAAGCTCATTTCATTTTGCCAGGCTGGTGGGTGTGTGATGGTATCTCACGCTGTACTGCAATTTGCATTTTTTGACCATCAGGGAGACGGAGCCATTTAACTAGCTTATTGGGCATTTGGATGTCTTCTTTCACAAAGTACCACTCAAGAATCCACTTTGCCTACTGGTTCTCTGGTTTTTATTATTGTTCCTTTGTAGAAAATCTTTATACGCTCTATACAGGACTCTGTAAAGTATGTGTGTGGAAAACGCCGTGTCTTTCTTGTGGCTTTCCTTTTCACTCTTACTGATATCTTTTGATGAATTGTTGTTGTTGTTGTTGTTAGGTGCTTTCCAGTCATGTCCAACTCATACAGACCCTCATAGGGTTTTCAATGGCTGATTGTTTTCGGGACTGCTTTGGGAGTGGGTTGCCGTGTCCTTCTCCCATTTTTGTGGTACTGGGAATCGAACTCGGGACTTCAGAGACTGCAGAGCGGCGCTCTACCAACTGAGCTAAATCCCAGCCCACTTTGATGAATTAGTGGGCCCTGTATTTATTGTGGACCAGTTTAACTACATTTTCTTTAATGATTAATTCCTGCAGTCTTTTACTTAAGAAATTCCTTCCTACTCTAGGGTCATGAAAACAAATCATATTTCTATTAACATTATTATGTTATCTTCAGAAAGGTTTGCAGTTTGACTTTTGTTTTTAGCATTTGATCTTCTTGGAACTGAATGGTGCCTGTGACAGGAGGCAGGGAACTGATCAGTTACTGACGTCTTAGCACGAGTGACTCCAAAGCTTTGTGCCCTAAGCCAGCTCTGTATTATATACTGATGGAGTCTGTGGAGAGGAGATCCTAAGGACGCAATGGGTGAGGTGCTGGAAGTCCTGAAATAACTGGGTTTTGAGGAGCTTTGGGGGCCTGAGAACTGGCACGGGAATCCACTTCCACTCACAGAGCCAGCATTTGCTGCAGCGGGGTGGCTGGACACCTGCTTCCCCCCACATAAGGGACAGTTTAGGCTTCCTCTCAGCATGGTGGCTGGCTCCACTGCAAGCTTCCTGAGAAAGAGACAGGGAAAGCCGGGTGAGGTGGCGCACGCCTATAATCCCAGCAGCTTGGGAGGTGGAGGCAGGAGGATCGCAAGTTCGAGACCAGAGGCAGTCTGCATAACTTAGCGAGACCCTGTCTCAAAAAGCAAAATATGTGGGCTGGGGATGCAGCTCAGTGATCCAGCACTTGCAGAGCATGCAGGCACAAGGCCCTGGGTTCAACCCCCGGTACCACAAAAAAAGGAAGGAAGGAAGGAAGGAAGGAAGGAAGAAAGGAGGGAGGGAGGGAGTGGGAGAGGGAGCAGGGAGGGAGGGAGGGAAGGAAGGAAAGAAAGAAGGAAAGAAAGAAAGAAAGAAAGAGAGAATGAAAGAAAGAAAGAAAGGAGGAAGGAAGGAAAGAGACAGGGAAAGAGAAGAAGAGCCACGCGGAAGGTCTGTCGCCTGTGTGGACCAAGCCTCGCAAGCCACGTCTGCACGTGCAGTTGGTCAGGGTGTTTGCCAAGGTCTTCCTGGGCTTAAGGGGAGACACCTAGATGCAGGTCGTGGGAGAAGCAGAGAGTATGGGTGGGGATGAGCAGGGGCAGCCCTCTTGGAGAAACTTCATCCAGCCTGGCATCCAGTTCTTCTCGCGGCTGTCCAGCTTCCCCGGGAACACTGTGGCGACACGCATGCTTTTCTCCCTGACCTGAAACACCACTTCCCACGGGGGCCAAGGACTCCACACGGGGCGTAGGGTTTTGAGAGGCTGCTCGCTGTCCCCCTCTTCCGTGGATTCGGCCCTAGGCACTTTCTTGTCATGGAACATAATGGCTGTAAGTACAGACGTCTCACACAAGAATGTGGTTGTTTCTCAAAAATGTCTGAATTCTTCTTAGCCCTTTATGCTTCCACCCTTCAAGTTCCACTCTTCCCCTCCCACAACGAAAAACAAACTGCAGACATTTTCATTGGCATCGCATGCGATCCCTATACCTATTCGGTGAGAATGCGCATCTTTATACATTGACTGGGCCTGATCCATGACATAATATAACTTTTCAGTTATTTGTGTCTTTTTCAAAAAAAGTCAGCGCAAAAATTTCTCTTTTCCTTTCATGGAATTCAGTACATTTTGTTTAAGCTTCTTCCTAGGTACTCAATACTTTTTAATGCTATTTTATTTTATTTTTGTGTTACTGGGGGGGTTGAACCCAGGGCCTTGCGCTCCACCACTAAACTGCACCCCAGCCTCTTTTTATGGTTTTTATTGAGACAAGGTCCCTCTAAGTCATGCAAGCTGCCTCTGGTCTTGACTTTGTGATCCTGCTGCCTCCATGGCCACCCCTGCCTCTCCACCTGCCCTCTGCATACTGACAGCTGTCTCCTGTCCCTCCAGTAAGCGGACACAGGCACGCCCCATGTCAAACCAAGCAGCAGGGCGGGGTGTGCGGTGCGGAGAGGGGCCTGTGAACTCGGAGCGCCTGGGCCTGTGCCCCTGGTGTGCTCTGATTTGGCAGGGTGGCCCCCTAGATCTGTACAGAGACGTCCTGCATGAGTTCAGCTCCCTGTCCCACCTGTAAGGCACACTTGGGGCAGAGGCAGGGCAGCTGGGCAGGGGAGGGTCCGGGGAGTCAGGACCAGCCTGGCGAGGAGTCGTGGCAGGCGCAGGGCAGACACCAGGGCTCCTGGACCCACAGTCCTGGGCAGCGTGGCCTGGGCTTCTCCCTGAGAGCCCCCTCTGCACACGTGCGCCACGGAGTCAGCGGAACTGGGTCCCAAGGGGCAGCAGCCACGTTTGTCCTTGGCAGTCATAGCAGCGTACTCTGCCCTCTCCAGCCACGCGCTGTGCACCCAGCCCCTTCCCAGGTGGAGCTGCACCCCAGCCTGTCACTCTGTCCTGCCGCGCGTCCCCCGAGCATACATTCCACCATGACCACAGGAGAGCCACTCGGGGACCAGCTCTGGCCTCGAACAGCAGGAGGGCCGGGCATCACTAGCAGCACCAGCCCAGCCCTGTCTGTGTTTGGACCTGGAAGTCGGAGCACAGGCCGGGGGCACGGCAGGCCCTCGAGCTCCCTCAAGGCCTCCGATCCTGTGAAACGTGCCAGCTGCCCAGAGGAGAAAAGGGCATAAAGATGCCGAACAAAAGGCCTCTGTCACCCCAGTCCCATCCCCAGCCACAGAGCGTCCCTGAGTGAGGGGAGGGCAGGGCGAACCCCAATTTGAAAACACACAAAGAACTCCGTGCAGCTGAGTTCTCACCATGCTGCAGAGAGAGGAAAAAACAAAACAAAAAACCCCAAACAAAACGGATTTCGCAACTGGACGGCGAAGCAGCTTCATAGTGCCCGGCGCGCGTCTAATTAGAGGCTCTGACTGCAGTTTTGCAAATGAATTATTTACAATTCTTCAGAGGGGAATGATTATAATAATAACCTTTGCGATGCCAAAATTAAACTTATTATGCTCCTTTCCTCTGCTCCAGAAAGGCTCTGAGGTCTGTCATCAAGCGAGACGCAAGAGGGGTGAGCAGAGGCTTGTCCCCGCGCCCCGCAGGGTGGGCAGCGCATGGCCCTCACTCTCCCATGGGGCTGAGGTCAGCCCAGGCGGAGGCAGGCGCGCGGCCGCCCACGCAGGGGAAAGCGATCTGAGTTCGCTGCCTGCTTCCTTCCTCTGCTTTCTCCTGTGACCTCAGGATGCTCTGCCGGCCAAGGCAGGGCTGGCAGAGTGGAGGGGACTGGAAGACAGAGCGCGCCTGCTCGCACGAAGCTGCCCACTCGCCATGAGACACCCAGGTAGCGAGGCAGGGAGCAGCCGCCGGGGGAGCGCGACAGGCCCGGAGCGCTGGCTGTCATCTGAGGGCTCTGGCCGGACCCTCCAGCCTGGGCACACAGCCTGTCGGCCTCCCCAGGGGCTTCCCAGGAACCCTCTTGCTGTGGCGGGACGGCGACCCCTCGCCCCGACCCTCCCGGCCCTAGGAGGCCTCCTTCCATCTGATTAAGGTTCTCTCTGGTGCGGGGCCAGGACTGGCTGTGGCAGAGCCCGGCTCTCTGCGACCATCAGGTGCCTCCCGGGGCCGAGCCCGGTCACTCCACCCAAGTCCCCTTGCTAACTCCACCCCTCTGCAGCGGGCTGTGTGGCCACCCCCACAAAAGACAGGTCCACGTCCCAGACCCTGTAAATGCTACCTTATTTGGAAAAGGGTCTTTACAGAGGTGTCACAGTTATGTATCTCCAGGTGAGGTCACCCCGAATTAGCTGGGGGGACCCTCAGATCTGATGAGAGATGTCCTCCTGAGTGACCAAGCAAAGAGGACACACCGGGAGGTCAGTGTCTATCCCTTGAAGCAGAGGCAGAGATGGGAGCGCCGTCACCAGCCCAGGAGCCCCTGCAGCCTCTCAGAGTCTCGGCAGGGAGGCCCCCTGCACGCGCCTTGACCTAGGGCTGCTGGCCTGGCCCCTGAGACAGAGAAAATACGGTGCTGTTGCGTTCGGCCCCCGTCAGCCCCCTTGCCGTGGCCCTTTGCAGTGGCAGGTCCAGCACAGTGAGCCCCAGCGGTCCCTTCTCTGCCCTCCTTCACTCTGACAGCCGAGGTAGGCAGTCACACCCGTCCCATATGTGCACTCTTCCTTCATCCTCAGCCCTCCTGTAAATGGCACTTGGTTTGGGCAGCACTGTGGCTGTAAGCGAGGGAGCCCTCTGCACCCCAGAGAGGGCAGGGGCACTACATAGCTGTAAAAAGGAAGAGAATTGCTCTCAACTCCTGTAGAAGGTCATGATACGTTGTCAAAGTTAAAGTCCAAGTATAAATAGATGCAGATAGCACAACAACCTCTGTGTGAGGGGGGAGGGTGCAAGAAAAGCGTCAAACAGCACAACAGCTATTTCTGCCAAAGGGAACCAAGATAAACCAGAAAGTAATAGAGTCAGCTTTCGAGGGGGGTAGGCATGGCAAAGCCTGCAGCGGTAGCCCTGTGGCATCCCATCCTGTCAGATCTCGGAAGCTAAGCAGGGTCGGGCCTGGTTAGTCCTTGGATGGGAGACCGCCTGGGAACACCAGGTGCTGTAGGCTTGGGAGAAGGACCTGGCAACCCACTCCCAAAAATCAATCTGCCATTGAAAACCCTATGAACAGCGGAGAAGCACTGCCAATAGTGTTTCACCTGTTGTACGTAGGGTTGCTATGAGTCGGATACCTACTCGACGGCACCTAACAACAACAACAAGGCATGGCAAGGGTGATACCAGGGGAGCTGATGCTTCTCTGAGTACATATACCACATCCCCGGTGCACACATTTTGATTTTGGAACTAACTTCGTATTTTACATATTACAAAATTCAGATCGACAAAGAAGGAAGGAAAAACCTAAACCTGTCCATACCAAGGAAAAAATGCACCGACTGCTGGTCACTGGCTGAGCAGCTGCGGCAGGTTGTGCTTTGCAGGGATGGCTTTGGCTGCGTCTGCCACCCCACAGCTCTTGTTGTTGTTAGGTGCCATCGAGTTGGTATCCGACTCATAGTGACCCTGCGTACAACAGGTGAAACACTATTGTCAGTGCTTCTCTGCTATTCATAGGGTTTTCAATGGCAGATTGATTTTTGGGAGTGGGTTTCCGGGTCCGTCTCCCAAGCCTACAGCACCTGGGGTTCCCAGGCGGTTTTCCACCCAAGGACTAACCAGGCCCGACCCTGCTTAGCTTCCGAGATCTGACGGGATCCCATGCCAGCAGTGCGACCCTGGTGCACCCCATCGGGAGGTGGGAAGGAGTCTGTCCCCCCTCCCTAGGGCCGCGGAAGTCCCCGTGACTCTGTGGGAGGGTGCAGTACGGGAAAGTGGTTCTGGGCTGACTCCAGGGCACCCCTTCTGGCCCTGCAGCCTCCTCCCCCTCTCTTGGACCCCGAGCTTCCCCATAAGAAGCCCAGACTCCTCTGCTGGATGAAGCCCCGTGGAAGGGTCGTGGGGCACCCAATGCGTGTGCCAAAGCCTCTCGGACACCCAGCGGGGTGAGCCTGGCCTTGGCCCTGTGTGGCAGGGGGACCCCGAGCTAGCGACAGATACAGCTGATGAGGTGCCTGGCAGCTTCCTTGTTCTCTTTCTGAGAGCCCTGGCCACCTGGCTGTAGAGGGAGCCTGGCACGGGTGTCCCAGGAGCCTAGGCACATCTTGAACAGCCAGCCGAGCCTTGACCACCTCGCCCTCTCTGACCGCTTCCACAGGAGCCGCCCAAGCAGGATGCGCCTGGCTGAGCACAGTCCCCCGTCAGCCCCGGAGCTGGGAAGGGGTGGTGAAGCCTCGGTCAGCAGCCAGAGGGAAGAGCGCAATGGCCACAGAGAAGAGGAAAAACTTACTCCAGTCCTTCTGAGGGGACCCTCAGCCTAGGAAGAAGACGCTGCTGCCGGCACATCTTGAACTTGACCCGTGACGCCTGTCGTTGACACTGTCTCGTGTGCGCTCAGCGACTGCGAGTGAGGAGAGGGAAGCTGTGGGGAAAGGAGAGGCACCGGGGGAGCCACGGGCGCGGGACAGCGTGGGGGAAGCGTCGGATGGGATGGTTCCCCTGCCTTGTCCAGGCCTCCCCGTGGCAGCCTGGCATGAGAAGGGTCGGGGTGAGCTCCTGACTTGAAATGGCAGCGTTGTGCACCCCTGTGCATACAGGCACCGTGGCTCTGTCCCCCGAAAAGGCCCAGAAACCCGTCAACGATGAGCACGCGGTGGCCAGGCGTGGCCCCTCAATACCATTCTCCACCGAGAGAAACCAGAGTTCCTCCGAGAAGTGGCTGGTTCCAGAGCCGGAGAAAAGAGAAGCCAAGAGCCTCTTGTCCTGCCACAAAGCAAAAAGTGCTCAAAGTGTAATGAAACCCATTAAAAGGAAGGGGGTTCAGCGGGCCAGACCTCAGGCAAGCGCAGCCTCAAAATGAATAATGGCATCAGTGACAAAAATGACTAACGTGCATTTAATTTTTGAAAAAGGGAGACCACATGTCCATATTAATTTTGGAAAGTAAACAAAGGAGAAGAGGAGGCAGAATTCTTCTGTACACTGGAATAGCAGCTAATAAATGTGGAAGGAATGAGGAGAGTCAGAAAACCATAACTTCACAAGCAATAAAGTATCACATGCTTTGCGCAAGAATCGTTAATAGACGCTGAAGGCAGAGTCGAAGCGTACGAGCAAAGGTTTCTCTCCAGTCTCCACGGGTGATTTATCAGCGACTGAGAGGAAAGAGCATTTTTGCAGCAGCAGAGTCTGGCAGCAGCACCCTCACTGAGTGCTCAAAGTGACAGCCCTAACAAAGGGACCTCCAGTGCCTCGGACTAGGATGCACCGAGTAGAACACATCAGTTGCCCTTTATCCTTGTCAAAACGCAAAATACAAATCTAATCACAAAAAAAGCGTCAGGCAAACCCCCACAGAGAGACAGCACGCAAAACTGGGCTAGATGCTTCCAAACATCGGCGTCACGAGAGACGAAGGCACATCGGTCATCGGGGCAGCACTCATGGCAGGGAAAGCAGCGGCCATCCCCTCTGTTCCCTGACAGATGAATGAATAAGCAGATGAATGGTGCATACAGAAACAGAATACTACTCAGCCCTAAAAAGGGAGGAGATCCTGACACATCCTGCAGTAGGGAGGAGCCTGTGGTTAGGTGCCGTCAAGTTGAGTCCAACTCATAGCGACCCTCATAGGGTTTTCAATGGCCGATCGTTTCGGGATTGCCTTGGGAGTGGGTTGCCATGTCCTTCTCCCATTTTGCAGTGCTGGGAATTGAACTCAAGACCTCAGAGACTGTAGCGCAGTACTCTACCAACTGAGCTAAATCCCAGCCCTGGAAGGAGCCTGGAGGACATTAACTTAGGGAACAGAGCAAGTCACAAAGGGGCGAGCACTGCCTGATCCCACCACAGTGAGATCCCTGGGGTCGCCACATTTCTAGAAACAGGAAGGGGAGTGGTGGAGAGTTGTTCAGTGGGGACAACTGCAGTTTTGCCAATGAACAGCCTGTGAGGGATGGTGGTGAGGCTGCGCAGCAGGGTGAGTGATGTGCTTAAGTGGCCACAATGCACAGTTGTTGTTAGGTGCCTTTGAGTCGGTATCCGACTCATAGCGACCCTCATAGGGTTTTCAATGGCTGACTGTTTCAGGATTGCCTTGGGAGTGGATTGCCAGGTCCTTCTCCCATTTTTGCGGTGCTGGGAATTGAACTCGGTACCTCAGAGACTGTAGCGCAGCGCTCTACCCACTGAGCTAAATCCCAGCCCAGTGCACAGTTAGGGTGATACATTTTGTTATGTGCATCCTATCATAGGTTTCAAAAAGGTTTTTTAAAAAGACAAAGGAAGGCTAAAGAAGAGGGGTGTCTGCGGTAGTAGAGGGGTACAGACCTCAGCCCTCTGAGGAGGGCCCTGAGCATCTCTCTAGAGTCACTGCTGTGCCTTGGTGGATCCCGTGCCACAGAAAGAAGGGGCCACCGAGCAGGCTATTTGGAGGAGGACTGTGCCCAAGCTAGGGAACTGGGAGTCATCACTTGCTCTGAGCCCAGTGTCCCACAGCTCTGGGAACCCTGAGCCTGGGGCCCAATGTGCCCCTCCGCCACCTCAGGGAGTGCTCGGCAGCTGCTGGCTGGTGACACCAGGCGCAGTGGCCCCCGTTTGACAGTGGGTTGCAGGCCCCTCGCCAGCCCAGGGTGCTTAGCGTGGGCGTGTTTCCTAAACAGGGTGGTGAGGGCAAATCCCTGGGGTGCAAGGCTGAATTCCTTGAAGAGGATGAAGGGGGGTGTAATATTAAAATACCACGTGACGCAGCGCTGGCCCTCAGCTCTGTGGCCACCGTGAGAAACCTACCATCCTCTGGCCAGGCTCGCAGGGGCTGGGGAGGGACGTGGCCTGGCCACATTTTGTAGTAAAAGTTTCTGAACTCACGAAAGACCATCCAAGGCTTGGTCCCCAAAGTTGGCTGCTGCGGTTGGCCCTGAGCGGTGAGCAGATTTCATAACACTTTTATAGCTTTGGAAAGGGCTGCCGTGGCCTTCCCGTGACCTAAAGTCAACACTTCGAAAGCTCAAAAGCTCTTTAAAATATTACCTTTCCTCCAGCCTGGACGCCTTCGCCTGTCTCTCTGCCAAGCACCGGGTAAGACCTGGGGCGGGCGAGGGCCGGCTTCCCAGGAGGGCTGCCGTGGGCCTGGTGGCTCCTGCTGTGGGGACACCCTCAAGTCAGCTACGCTCAATGCCCTTCGAGTTCCCTAGGAACACCCTAAAGATGGAAAGGGCTCAGCCCACCCTGGATACACATTGTTGGTGTTGGCTCTGGAATAGCACAGAGAGAGTCGTTAACCGAGGGCCAGAGGTGCAGGAAAACAGCAGCTGATGTAATGAGGCCAGAGAGGACCCTTTATGAGGGCCCTGGCTCTCATCTGCCCGGCTCACCGGCAGAGCGCTGTGTGACCATGTCTCCCGAGACCAGCGGCAGAGGCACAGGAACAGGGGAGCTGTGCCTCTAAGCCAAAGGCGTGCAGCCTTCGGTAAAGCTGGAGTCACTAATAGGCAAAGCCCCAGAGGGCAGGAGGCTGGGAAAGAAGGCAAGTCAGCGAGGGCGGAGGGAGAAAGACGGAGGCAGGGGAGCCAAGTCAGCAAGCGTGGAGGGAGGGAGACGGGAGGCTCCTCTGCGCGCACAGACTCGGCCACCTTCTCCTTCTGATTTCCCCAGGATGAGCCTCAGCCACTGAAGGGGGGAACAGAGTCATGCCACCCTCGCAGGATGCTCCTGAGGGAAGGACCTGCCCCCTGGTGCGTCTCGCATCCCCCACCAAAGGAGGCAACGCTGCCTTGACTCCCTTCCCAGACCTACCGGCATGGAGGAATTATTTTATTAAATAGGTGTTTCAACATAGTCGTCGGTGTTAGGTGCCGTCGAGTCGTATCCAACTCATAGTGACCCTCGTAGGGTTTTCAGTGGCTGATTATCTTGGGATTGCCTTGGGAGGGGATTGCCACGGGAGTGGATTGCCACGTCCTTCTCCCGTTTTTTGTTTGTTTGTTTGTTTGTTTTGTTTTGTTTTGTTTTGCAGTGCTGGGAATCAAACTGAGGACCCCAGAGACTGCACAGTGGTGCTCTACCAACTGAGCTAAATCCCATACTACATACTTTTAAGATGTGACTTCAGTTCTAATTCAGGAGAGAAGAGTCATCGTGTCTTGTTCGCCATCATTGTCCGAGCAGTGGACCGAGAGACGAAGCCACAAATCCGGAGAGGCAATGGGCCGCGGACGGCTGCACGCTGGACGGCAGGGGAACCCTGCAGGTCTCTGAGCCATCTGTGTCCGTACCAAAAAGCCAGCCTCTCAGGACCTGTGTCCCCCAGATGCCACACACACAGGGGCTCCCTGGGCAGGCAGAAAGAAATTCGCCCCCAAGAAGAAATAGTCCCTTGAGTTGGAAAACCTCATTCCAGGTCACAGGCTGGACATTGGCGGAGCCGGGAACAAAGGTCAGGACCCCAGCTCCAGGTCCCGGGCCCTTCTGCCCCAGCCCTGGGGCTTCCAGAAACCTCAAGCCTCTGACATTCGCCAAGACACAGAGAATGCAGTTTAAAGTTCCCTGAGCAGCCGTAAAAATACCTGCTAGAGGTGACTCCGCCCTGAGCTCCCAGGAGCTGCGTTAAACAGCACAGTGGATGATGAGCAGTGTCGGTCACCGCCCAGATCCGTCCTGTTTCAAGGAGCGGAATGGGCTCAAGTTACCAGAGTTAATGAGGGTTAAGGCTGGAGGTGGGGCTGGGATTTAGCTCAGTTGGTAGAGCACTGCGCTGCAGTCTCTGAGGTCCCAAGTTCAATTCCGAGCACCGCAAATCCACTCCCAAGGCAATCCCGAAATAGTCTGCCATTGAAAACCCTATGAGGGTCGCTATGAGTCGGACACCAACTCGACGGCACCTAACAACAACAAGGCTGGAGGTTGGAAGACAAGAGCCAGGCTGGCTTGCCGCCGGCTTAAGGCAGTGGGGACATCACCCAGGACAGGCTTGCTTGTCACCCCTCAGCCATGGAGTCCCTCCCAGCCTCCTGCACTCTTGGGGACTCCACTTCCAGCGCCTGGCCCTCAGCTGCCCCCTTTCCCCTGCCTTGGCTCAGCCCTCAGCCTTCTCTCTGTCCCCTGGGGCTTCCAACCCCCGCCCAGAGGCTCAACTGCCTCCCTTGCCATGGTGCCCTCTGCAAGGTCCCTGGGGAGCAGAGCTTTCTCACCGGCCAGCCCAGGGATCCCCAGGCTGCCTGCCAAGCCTGGCCTTGGGTCAGTTTGCTGTCCCTGGTCCGGATGGCCGTGGCCAGTGTGATGCTACGAGGAAGGGACGGTCCTTCAGGGGGCAGCGTGGGGCTGGGTGGCCACACGCTGGGGGAGAAAGTGGCTGCTTCCATTCAGTCACCCTTGACTCCCCCGACCTGGCCCCGAATGGCCTTCACTGGGGCCTCAGCCTCTGCAAGATGCGCTGACAAAATGTCCCCTGCTCTGTGGGGCACGAAGGGCCAAAATCAATGTCTCCTAATCTGGAGAATTAGAAGTCCAAGAAAAAGGCAGACTCGGCGTGCTGTCGGGCCACTTTCCAGCGCATGGACAGCTGTCTCTCTGCTGGGCCCTCCCGCGCCAGAGGGGAAATGGTCTCTCTTGGGGCTCTTTGCCAAGGGCACTGATCTCCTTCCTGAGGGTTAATTGCCTCCCAGCGGGTCCCCTGCTGACACAGCCGCCTTGGGGGTCGGCATCCAATAGACAACCGGGGAAGAGCTTTCTCCTCAAAGTGGAGTCGATCTCAATGATGGGAATGGAGTGAAGCCCCTGGGACTCCATTTGCTGATGTGGCACAACTCAAAATGAGAAGAAACACAGTGGCTGCCACAAGGGGCTCAAACGTAAAAAGATCGTGTGTGTGGCACAGCGCTGGGTGGTGTCTCGTTCTGTTTTACTTAGGGTCTCTGTGAGTCAGACCACACTCAATGGCACTTACTTAGGGTCTCTGTGAGTCAGGCCCCACTCAATGGCACTTAACAAACAAAAAATAATTCACTGCTAATTATCATCATTGCCATGGGGACTCCTGGGCTGTTGTCCCTCACCTGATACCCACAGATGTTACCCCAGCCTGAGTAATTTCTGGTGGGGTAGATGACCCTTTGATTGTTTTGCTGTTTCAGGAAACTTAAAAACAACTGGATTTTTTTTCCCTTTATATAGAAACTGTCACATTTGTAATTTGTCACTCAGCATTATCGGTGAAGGGGCTGGGATTTACCTCAGTTGATAGAGTGCTGCTCTGCAGTCTCTGAGGTCCCCAGTTTGATTCCCAGCACCGCAAAAATGGGAGAAGGACCTGGCAACCCACTCGCAAGGCGATCCCGAAAAAAAAAAAAATCTGCCATTGAAAACCCTATGAGGGTCGCTATAAGTTTGACACGACTCGATGACACCTAACAACAACAACAATTATCTGGTGAAGTTTGCGTGCAATAAAATGGCCCTGTTCTAAGCATCCATGTCAATGAGTTTTCACAGATGCACACATGCCCGTATCCATTAAAACCCTCCCCCCAGTCAGCCCCTGGCCTGGCAGCGGCTGGTCTGATTCCTGGCATCGCGGATTCGGTTTGTTGTTTCGAGAACTTTACACCAGTGGAGAAAGACTGCGTGTGCAGAGTGTGGTCCCACTGTGTGCCCTTTCTCACTTGCTGCCCTAGAGTGCTCCGGCCCCGTCCTGAGCTCCTCACATCAGGGGCGTTTTCTTCTGATCCTTGATGACGTCGCCCCCGCCTGCTATTGCTCTACTTCTGGAGTCTGTGCGACTCTGATCAGACGCCCGGCGCTCTCTCAGATCCGTGGCTCCGTCCGCTGCATCGGGCTTTTCTCTGCTCCTTATGTCTGATGAGCTGATGCTCGGCCTCTGTCGCCAGGGCCCCCGGTCAGGCTGTGAACCACGGTCTCTTCTTTGCCCACCCCGCCGGCTGTTGTAACATGGCATTGCCTTTCTATGCTTCTGGGTTCTCTTTAGTGCTGGGCTTTGGGCCTTTTGTGCCTGAGCAAGGGTGAATTCAGGCATGCGCACAACTTCCCCCCCATCTCTGCCTCTCTGGTCATGGGTTCTGATGGCCCCTCTGTGTCCCTCCCATCTCATGCTCTTCCCCACGCCCCCACCGGAAGGTTGTTCTTATTTTCCCCTTTGTGAGCAATCTGGGGCTCAGGTCTGTTGCTGGATTAGCCTGAATGTCCACTGGTAGAAAAACGCAAAGGTGACTCCCACCCAGGGGCTCCCAGGCTGCAGGCCCTGGAGGACGTCGCTGCTCTTCTCTCTCGGGGCAGAGAAGACCCCATCCTCCCTCCACCAGCTCCCTTGGATGTACGGGATGTGGCCCCTCTCCCCTACACCACCTCCCTCTTCCCAGACCAGCCTCCCTGAGCCCTCGGCTCCCCGCCTGGACTCGGCTGCAGCCACCACCTCCCTCACAGGCAGGTGAGCCCTGTGGACATGGCCTGAGGCTCCTCTGCGCCCAGTGCCTGGCTACAGCAGTGTGTGGCCTGCCGTGGGCTGGGAGGAGAAGGGACTCACCGCGGCCTTGGTGTGCCCTGAGCGCCTTCCTCCCAACACTAGGGTGTGCGAAACCCTCCCTTTATTATCATATGCTTAGGTTTTCCTTTTGCTGCCTTTTCTCAGAGAAGATGGCTGGCCATCAAGTGCTGCTTACAGAAGTTTTCTGGAAAAATAAACACAGTCTGTACCTCAAGGTAAGGCCGATATTTTAATAAAAGATGAGAGAACACATTTTTTTTTTTTAAAGAAAATGAATCTAGCTGGGCATGGTGGCACAGGCCTGTAATCAGAATGACTCAGGAGCCTGAGGGAGGAGGATCATGAGTTCAAGGCCAGAGGCAGCCTGTGCAACTTAGCAAGAAACTCTCCCAAAGTAAAAAATAAAAAGGGGGCTGGGGGTGCGGCTCAGTGGTAGAGCACTTGCTCGGTATGTACAAGGCCCTGGGTTCAACCCCTCAGTACTGCAAAGAAAAGAAAGAAAAAAGAAAAGAAAGAGAGAAAGAAAATGAATCATCCATGGAGATTGCACTTTGAAATTGAAAATGGAAAATTTTCCACTGTTATGTAATTTTGTGGCTTTGAACCTATTTGTCATCTATAAAAATTTTGAAATTGGAATGCTTTAAAACTTAAGACCAGAATTTTTTTTTTCTAATTTCTTTGGAAATCTCCCAAATGAAGGGGTCTTATGAGTTTTGAATGTTTTTTTAAAAAATTTAAAAATATAACTTATTTCAATGAATTTTCAAGAGCAAATTACTAACATCAGGAGAGATGAACATAGGCAAAATTTTAACAAAATCATTTGTGGGTAGGATTTAAAAATTAATGCATAATTGCAGCCAGGCCCGGTGGCACACGCCTGTAATCCTAGCAACTCAGGAGGCGGAGGCAGGAGGATAACAAGTTCGAGCCCAGAGGCAGTCTGCGTAATTTAGTGAGACCCTGTCTCAAAAAAGTAAAAAAATGGGCTGTGGATGCAGCCCAGTGGTACAGCACTTTCAAAACATGCAATCTCGAGGCCCTGGGTTCAACCCCCAGTACAGCAAAAAAAAAAAAAAAAAAAAAAAAAAAAAAAAAAAAAAAAAAAAGCATAATTTCATATGCACAGCATTCTCCACCTTGGGTCTTGTGACATTATAAACAATCTTTTTTCAGAAATGCTAGCATTAAAACCAAATCACAAGATAAAATGCAGGTATTTGATCACTACATCACATCACAAGCCGGGACCCAGGCAGTCAACAGCCCTGTTCACATTAAGGATGAATGCTTCTGTTTCTAAGGTATGCTAGCACAGTCTGCAGTGCCATGTGTAGATCACAAACGAATGCATTTGCTTCTTTGGGCCTCTTGCCCCTCACTCACTCTGCCCTCTGCTCTGGGAGCCAAGCTCTGGACAGGGTGGCTGGACTGAGGTTCCTGGGTGAGCTGGCGCAGTACTGGACTCTGCCAGTAGAGGGCGCTGGGGGTGCCACAGGCAGGAAGGAGCTCCTTGGCTCCGAGGGTCCTTCACAGCCTGGCCCTGCAGCGCAGTGACACAGTGGCACCACCGTGGCAGTAGCTTTGCAGTGAGTCTGTCAAAGCCAGTGAGCAGCTCCGCAGGGGTTTTCGGGGCACCACAGAAGGCAGGTGCTCGTGCAGCCAAACCTTCAGCTCTTGTGCCCTTGGGGTTCCCGTCAGTAGGTGAGACTCTCTTGGGGTGAACACTCCCTTCCCGAGTTGAGACTCCAGATTCTGGAAGGACACGTGGTCACGGGGCCTGGGCAGCTGCTCCAGCAGGAGGCGGCTCAGACCTGCGGGGTCTCAGACCCGCGCTTTTGCGGAGTTGCTCTTTCGCGCAGCGCGTGGTTTGGGTGGGTGTGTCTGGCTCTGGCACTGGCCTTGCCTGTCGTCAGCAATGATTGGAACCGACCTCATTCATTCCCAGTGTCCCTGGGCCGCTGTGTCTGCTCCCCAGGATTCCCATTCTCTGCGGCTGCAGGGGGATGTGTGTGTGTAGGGGGACTAGGGGCACACTGGCCACAGGCAGCAAGACACAAGGCAGGCTAGAAGAGCGATGCTCTTGGGTAGGGGGTGCCCAAGGGAGAGCGGAGCACCTGGGCACCAGGGCGAGGGGGGCGCTGCAGCCCAGCCCACCCCCAGAAGCTGGGTTCCAGGCCTGCGGCAGCCAAGCACAACTCCCCCAGGTCTGGGACGCAGCCAGAATGGAGAGGCTGCCCGGCAAGCCTATGTCCTCCGCAGGACCACCCTGGGACCCTCTGCACCCACTGCAGGCCTGGGGCTGGACTGCGGCAGAGCCACCCGAGGAGACAGGGAGCCATGGACCAGCTGCTGGTGGTAAAGAAGCCCTGCTGAGTAGGGTGGTGTTGGGAACTGCTGGCTACTACTGGGTGCTACTGGCTGCTGCGAGGTACTGCTGGATACTAATGGGTGTTTTTGACTACTGCTGGGAGCTGCTGGATACTGTTGGGCACTGATAGGGTGTTTCTAGGTGCTCCCAGGTGCTGCTGGATATTGTTGGGTGCTAGTGGGTGCTGCTGGGTGTTGCTGGGTACTGCTGAGTACTGTTGGGTGCTACTGGTACTGATGGGAACTGATAGATTCTGATGGGTGATGCTGGGTGCTGATCGGTACTGATGGGTGGTGCTGGGTGCTGATGGGTGGTGCTGGGTGCTGATGGGTGATGCTGGCTGCTGCTAGGTACTGATGGACACTAATGGGTGTTATTGGCTGTTGCTGGATACTGTTGGGCACTGATAGGGTGTGGCTAGGTGCTACCAGGTGCTGCTGGATATTGTTGGGTGCTACTTGGTGCTGCTGGGTGTTCCTGGGTACTGCTGAGTACTGTTGGGTGCTGCTGGTACTGATGGGTACTGATGGGTGTTAATGGGCACTGATGGGTGATGCTGGGTGCTGCTAGGTACTGCTGGACACTAATGGGTGTTATTGGCTGCTGCTGGATACTGTTGGGCACTGATAGGGTGTGGCTAGGTGCTATCAGGTGCTGCTGGATATTGTTGGGTGCTACTCGGTGCTGCTGGGTGTTCCTGGGTACTGCTGAGTACTGTTTGTTGGGTGCTGCTGGTACTGATGGGAACTGATAGATTCTGATGGGTGATACTGGGTGCTGATGGGTACTGATGGGTGCTGCCAGTGGTCAGCTTTTTGAACCACAAGGTGATTTAAAAGGCAGCACACAGTAGGTACCTAGCTGGGCTCCATCTATGACCAGGACCCAGAGTCCAAATGCCACATTTCCTCAAGGCAGTGCATTCGAGCCACTGCTCTCTGGATTGGGCCCCACGCCGTGGGCTGCATCCTGGGCCTCACCAGGCTCACTTCCGGAGGACAGGGATCCCAAACCTATTTGAGCACAGAACATTCCTACAACAAAACGATGAACAACCCAGTGGACTGGTGCGTCCTGGAACCGCAGTCTGGGAAATTGCGCTTGGGATCACCCGTCCTCAGAGGAGAGCAAATCATTTACTGTCTGTGGGGAGACGCAGGGTTCCAGATGCAGCTCGCAAGACCCAGAGGCTGTAGTGACAGCTGAATCCAAACCCTCAACAGGCCGATGCCACCTTGTTAACGTCCCTCAGTGAGCTAAGCAGCTGTCCCCGTCCGTGGTTCCAGTCTGTGGCCCAGGGCCCCGGGACCCCAAAGCTAATGTGTGACGTGGTGGAGAGCCATTCCTGACATTTCATTTATACAAGAGAGCCATGGGAAAGGGGATGGTGGCAGAGTGTGGTGAACACACAGGGACCAATTGCCCACGGAAGGTCTTTGTACCATGCCAAGGTGTCTTGCCACTTCTCTTCCCTCCCCTGGGAAATTTGGAGCTTCTCAGGGTAAAGTTAATCTCGCATCAGATCTGCTCTCTGGCTCTGGGCCCCTGCCAGGCTGCCCCACAGTGGGCCATCAGCAAGGAGGGGTCAGGACAGGCACCCAGAGCAGCAGCCCCAAAGGGGATCCCAGGGAGAGGAGGCTGTCTGTGTGAGCTGTGGGGACCAGGAGCCTTAGCAAGGCCTGGGGATGGAGGTGTTCAGTGCTGTGAGGTGTGGGGTGTGTGCCTCCCGGTCCAGCCCGGATGTTTAGACAGGCAGTACCACCACACAGATACTAAACATAATTCACTCGAGACCCTCGGGTGAGGGCCTGGACTCCTGCGGCCCTCAGGATGCCGGTGGAGATGGGAGAAAGGAAAAGCCTCAGGCGCTATTGCTTTCCAGGGGCAAACACCCGTGTGGTGGTCCCGGTGTCAGGAGAGAGTTCTTGCTTCGTTGGTGATCAGACAGAGAGCAAGTTCTTTCCTTGTTGATGGTCATGGTGGGAGAGCGTTCTTTCCTCACTGAAGGTCCAGGCAAGAGAGTGGAGAGAGCTGTTTCCTCATCCGTGGTCCGGGCGAAAATGAGGTCTTTCCTTGTTGGTGGTCGAAGGTCCGGGCGAAAAAGGGTCAAGGTGCCACAGTGTAGCTCCTTATATAGCTTGCACGTGGAATGGCCTGAGCCAATCAGCTTTGAGTCCAATTGTCCAATCAGGTTCGGGGGATTGGTGAAGGGTTTTGTACAAACGTCCAACCAAGTTACCTTCATTTTCCCTAGATTTAGCCGTTTTCTCCATTTTGGGGTTTTTGCCAATTTCCTCCCAATTTCTCCCTATAGCGGGGGATGACCACACCGGGGCAGGCTGGCAGGTCCCATCAGGGGAGCAGCACACAGCCAGGGCGGCTTCAGGCTGGGGGGTGAGTGAAGCTGGAGGGGAAGTTGGCGCAGAGACCCCACGGCCGGGCCTCACAGCGAAACTTGTGCTTCTGCCCACGAGTGACCAGAGCAGGCCCCAGCCCCCTCCCTGAGCCTGTTTCCTCAATGACACAGACAGGATCCCCAGATGGAATGTGTGGCCAAGCTGGGCTGGGGATGGCACCGCAGATGTCGGGCCAGGCCCCATTCCTCTGCCGTGGATGCCCGTGGCCTGTGGCCAGCTTGCTGCCGAGCCCGGGCTTCACTCCACAGCCGTAGACCAGGCAGGGACAGATTTTGGGATGGAGAGGGACCAGGAAGACGGCCCTGGTGTGCAGCAGCCCCAGGCGGGAATGGGGAGGCCGGAGCAGGTGTAACAGGCAGCGCCCACCAGGCCACGCCACCTGCTCCGGGGCTGGGAAGGTCAGCTCCCCCCGAGTGCTGCAGCGACCCCTTCTTCCACTTCCTTGTGGGAAGCTCGCCTCGGCCCAAGCCCGTCAGCTGCCTTGAAGCATTTTAATCTGCTCAGCGCAGCATTTCCACCTTTGGGACTGGGATGATTCAGAGGAGACGGAGCCCCCCACGAAGAGCGCTGTGCGCTGTGAGTCTGACTCAGAGGCAAAGCCAAACATGCCTGATCTTTCTGCAGAATTTGGGGGTGGGAGGGTTACGTGGGACCTCAGAGTTGCTTCCGTTTGTTCCCTAAAAACAGACATTTATATGACTGGTTTTAAAACTCTCTTCAGAAAACAATGGGAAATTTGCTTATGTGCAAAGTTTCAGTGGAGAGAGAGAGCAAGTGAGCAAGAGAGAGGGAGAGAGAGAGAGAGAAATCTTCAGTGCTAAAACGAGTTATACACACCATGGTATAGCTGTTCAAAGAAATCTTACGCAGTCCTTAAAAATAATGAACACATCCACCAGACCCAGATCAAAGCCCTGTGAGAGGTGCCACCCGCAGCAGCAAGGCCTGATGCTTGCTGGGTGGAAGGGAGCCCCTACACACATGTGGATGCCAGCTCAGCCACTGTCCACCTGGTAATCTTGGATGCCTTGTTTAGGAGCTGAAAGTCTGAGTAAAACTTAGTTTAGCTACTTTGTTGTTGTTGCTGCTGTTGTTAGGTGCCGTGGAGTCGAGTCCGACTCATAGCGACCCTCATAGGGTTTTCAATGGCTGACTGTTTCCGGATTGCCTTGGGAGTGGATTGCCAAGTCTTTCTCCCATTTTTGCGGGGCCGGGAATCGAACTCGGGACCTCAGAGACTGCAGAGCGGCGCTCTACCAACTGAGCTAAATCCCAGCCCCATTAGCTACTTTAATAATGTTTTAAATTCTATTTAACATCAAATGAGTGAAATGTTTTTTGTTTTGTTTTGTTTTTTAAGCAATAGGGAGACCAGCTGGTGCCAAGGCTGAGGTCCACGTTGCTTCTGACTCCGCAGCAGAATTTGCCCCCCTTGGTTGTTCCCCACAGCCCACTGCGGAGCCTGTAGGAGTAGGTGTACCACATGCCACCTGGGCATGCCTGCTGGCTCCGAGAGACCCGCCTAGCCAGCTTCCCGGGCACCAGCTCTGCAGTGCCCTGGGTGGGTCAGCAGAAGGCTGCACGGCCCCTTCCAGCCTGATTGGCAGCTTCTGTCTGCCTTGCCTTTAGCCTAGGCAGGCTTTAGTCCTTATTCTTTGGACCCCAGCAGGTCTCTGGGTCCCACTCCGGGATGACAGTCACTGTGGGAAAGGGAGCATGGGTGGCCACAGCAGCCAGCCCTGACCCCCATGTAGCCAGGGCGCACTGGGCTTTTGGTCAAAGGTCCTTTTTAAGGAAAGCTTCTGCCACCACTGGGGAAAGTGACTCCTGAGACCAGCTCGTGGGGTGGGGACACCAGTGCTCGAGGAGTCCACAGCCTGGACTCCCTCTGGCCGTACCACGGGCAGTGTGACCTTGGCTTGGCCTCTGTGGCCTGTGGTAGAGGCAAGTGGGTGCTGCATGCCTGGCTCGGGTGTGGGAGTCCCTTGGCATTGGGCCAGGTCAGCGAGGAGAGGTGGAAAGGGAATGAGGTCCTTCAGATTGAGCAGCAGACCGCACAGGGACAGGCACCGGCTGTGGGCAGCACCAGGGCCAGGCCAGGGGACAGACCAGCGGTGACGTCTTCCCTCCTATTAAATCTCCAGCCAGCGCCCACTAGCAGTGGACAGGAGCTGGAAGCGGAGATGCAAGGAAGTTGGGGCACCAGAGCGGCTCACCCTCGTGCCCAGAGGGTGGCAGGCTCCGCAGCCCGGCCCCCCAGCCTCAGGCCTATGTTGACGTGGAAACAAGCCTTTGAGGAGGTGACGGCCTATGACAGGACCCTGGCCACATGTTAGGTGACATCAATGATGCTCACCCTTCCTTAAAGGACAGTAAACCCCCGTGGAGGGAACCGGCTCCCAAGCCACCCATCCGCCCCGGG
>VMDO01012634.1:0-12837 GCA_007922755.1 Pedetes capensis | reverse complement strand
TTTCTTTACACCCACTTCCTCCACATAGACGCCCTCCTCCCTGGCAGAGCAGGAGCCCGAGGCCGGCGCTGACCCCAGAGTCCTGGCGCACACCTTGCGATTGTCCCACAACACGTGGTCTCTGCGGCCCCCTCCTCGCTTCTCCCCGGTCCCTGGTCCCCAGAGAGGAAACCGGCCCAAGTCTCGATTGCTGCATTTTTACAAAGATGTCAGACGCTGCCTTGAGGTCCTGGCCCCGCCTTCGCCAGCATCCCATCGCCGTCTCCATCTCGCTGGTGTGCAAGGCCGAGCCACCCACAAGCCCATCTGGGCACCAGCGCGAGTGGACCGGATGCCAGCGGGTGGCTGGAGCCGGGGTTGGGCCTCGGCAGGTGGCCTTGCGCCATGGCCTCCTCCTCCCCGCTCCTTATCCTCCACCTCACGAGATTCCTGTCTAATCCACCAGCTGCCCTCCATCCCTGCAGGGCAGGATGGGACGCTGGGACCGTCAGCCCTGTGAGGTCATTGCTCCGCAGTGATGATCCTCTAAACACTTCGGGGGGCACAGGGCGGGACCTGGAAAGCCTTTCAAAATACGTCTGCAGTTCCACCGCCCAGGGCCGCCTCTATGGCAGCACCCGGGCACAGGCGACCTGAGCCTGCTGCCACCTGCCCTCCAGGCCAGCCACTGCGGCGCAGAAGGTGGGGGCTGCCCACAGGGCTCGGCTGGCCCAGGCTTCGTCTTGGGTCAGGGCCCCTGGTGGCTGCCCGCCGGTCACTCTCACCCACATTACCTGTCTGTCTCCCTCACGACCCTCTGCCCAGTTAGCTAATGTTTACTGTCACATTCTTCTGATTAAACTCCCCTACCTGGTCTCCACCCCAACCAGTGTCTCCCAGGAAGTCCCACACCATGGGGACTTTGCTCCTCTTCACTCCTGTTGCACCCCACCCCCGGCCATGCCATCCCCCACCCGACACTAAGATCCATTCAGGAACTGTCGAGGGGTTGGAAGAGTCCCGCTGACCTGAGGCCCTGATGTCCCCTGCCTCAGTCAGCCGGGAGGTTCCCCAGCAAGCCCTCCTGCCAGGAAGTGGCACCCGGGCAGGTCCCTGTGTATTCAGAGAGATTAGAGAAAGGCGCTGTGCTCTCCAGGACACAGGACACTCTGGGGAGGGGGACACGAGGGAGGCTGGGGTGCAGCGCAGAAGGGCCACCTGGACCTGCTGAGTCCCTGGTGCAGGTTTGCCCTGGGCCTGGAGATTGAGCCTTCGGAGCGTCTTCCCCCTCCCTCAGTACGAGGGTCGGCTGCCTGAGGGCGGGTGAGCGCATCTGCATGCGTGTGCTCATCGGAGGCACCAGCGGGCACGTCTGTATACACGTGCGTGCACGTGCCTGCCTGTGACCACCACCTCAGTCCTCTGCCACCACAGCAGACTCCCTCACTGCCCCTGAGTGTGTCCCCTGGCTGCGGTGTGAGGTCCCAGCACCTGCCGGGCAAGGGCAACAGGGCAGCCCTTGTGCACAGGTCTGCATGGCACGGTGTCCTCTCTCTACCAGTCGGGTTGGGCAGGGGCACCACAGGGCTGAGCTCACGCGGCTGCTGGGCGTGGGGCAGGCACTTTATGTCCTGATCCCCATGACCCCCAGCACGACCTCCCAGAAGGGTGCGGGCATGAGCTCGGCAGGACAAGGCCAGGGACAGGACGCAGAGCCAGGGCCACATTCTGCCCACCCGACTCTGGGCCTTTTTGGGGTCCTGCCCTATAGGGGGAAATTGGGAGAAAATTGGCAAAAACCCCCAAACTAGGAAAACAGCTTTTGAAGATCTGGTTTGTAAATTAGAAATCTAGGGAAAATGAAAGTAACTTGATTGGACGTTTGTACAAAACCCTTCAGAAACCCCCCAAACCTGATTGGACAATGGGACTCAAAGCTGATTGGCTCAGGTCATGGGCGAGCTATATAAGGAGCTGCACTGTGGCAGTGCGCCCTTTTTTCATCCGGACCACCAATGAGGAAACAGCGTGATCGCTCGTGCTCTCTCTCTCCCCCCCTCCCCCGGACCTACAGAAAGGAAAGAACTCTCTTTCCACCGTGACCATCAATAAGGAAAGAACTCTCTCTCTCTCTCTCTCTCTCTCTCTCTCTCTCTCTCGCCCAGACCACCAATGGGGAAAGATCTCTCTCTCTCACCCGGACCTTTGACCACCAACTAGACAAGAACTCTCTTTGTCTGATCACCAACGAATCAAGAAGTCTCTCCTCATGACCACCGAGACCACCAACATGGGTGTTTGTCCTGGAAAGGCAAAGGCACCCGAGGCTTTTCCTTTCTCCCATCTCCACCGGCTTCCTGAGGGCCACAGGAGTCCGCGCCCTCACTGGAGGGCCCCAACCGAATTGTGTTTAGTATCTCTGTGCACCGCGGCGCCACCCATCCAAGTATCTGGGCCGGACTGGGAGGCTCGCACCCCACACTACTCCCTCCTCAGGGAACCCCTAGTCCACAATGGGGAGAAACAAAAACCCGAAGAAGCCTCCTTGGTCCCGGCCATGGTTTCACCCTAGACAAGCTGAGGCAGGTGGGTGCACAGGGAACGCAGTGTGAGGTGGCAAGGGGCAGCTGGCAGCGAGAACAGGTGCAAGGCACACAGGCCTCTGTCCCAGGCCAGGAGATCAGGGGGGACTAGGAACAGAGCTGTCCTCAGTGGGGACCCCACACAGACCTCTCCCCATGGGTGTTCCCTAGGGCCCCTGGTGGGTGTGGGGTGCAGGAAAACTTTGCCCTTCCCAGAGCAGCCTTTTGGGGCCCTCAGGCGAACCTCCTTCCTTGGGAGAGCAGAGGATATCACAACCACATGCACGCACGCTCACGTGTGCACGCAGGAGCGCAGCCCTTCTCAGAGCGCACCGCTCCCCGAGAGCCGACCCCTGAGCCAGCGCCCCGGCTCATGCGCCCTCCCCACCTCGCCGCCTCCCTCGCAGGCTGATTTACTGCCTTGGAAGTCCCCGCAGAGAGTGAGGAAACCCAGACTCCTGTCTCTCCTCCTGGATCGCAATTCCTCGCCAGCAAAGTTCAAGGTTGGGTCAGACCTTCCCCTCCCTGCTGCGCCGCGTTCTCCCAACCCCTCTGCCAAGCCAGGTCTGGGTGTCCTTTGGGAGAAGGAGACCTTGTGAGCAGAGGAGAACACATGACTAGGAGACTACAGGGGCCCGGGGGCTGCGGCTCCTGTCCCCCATGGGCATCCCGCAGGAAGGATCCTAGTGCCGCCCGCACGTGGCATCGGGGCGGGAGGGTGGAGGGTGGGTAGGAGGAGAGGTTTGCAAACACTGCCACCACAGCCCTTCCTGCAGCCATGGCTGGCTGCTGCCCATGGCCTTGAGGGGCATTGGCTTTGTCCCTGCTGGCAGCAATGTGCCGGCCCCTCTCCTGCAGCCACTGCCCCAGGCTCTGCCCTGCCCGCTCCCGGTCAGCCTCTCTCTGAGTGGAAGCATCCTGAGGACAGGCACCTCATCCTCTCTCCATGTGAGCATCGAGGTAGCCTCAGCGTCAGTGTGCGCCGCCATCCTGGGGGGGAGTGTTCCAAAGGAAGTCTCTGGGGTAGAACCAGAGAGCAATAGGGCAACACAGCTGTCACTACCTGGTTGCAGGTTCTGTTGGATTTTGCGCGTGAACTTGGTCAAGTACTACCTTGGTCGAGGTTCTCTGCCAGCACCTTGTCTTTATACTCCGACCTTTTCCTTATTAAAAAACAGCATGGGTTTTTTGTTGAAAATTTAGGAAGCACAATTTTAAATAAGGAAAATGATAACAATTACCTATAATCTCTCCATACACAGATAAGCACCAAGGGCGGATAACATTTCAAACATTAAACCATGCATACATTGTCTATTTTTCAGTCCCACCAAATTGTATCATTCTTGCTTATGAAACTGAACTTTTGGGGGATATTTAGCCTGGCTCCACGTTTTACCATTAGAATCAAGAGGCCAATAAATATGCTTGTAGGATTTTGCACACCTTCTACGTTACTTTCTTGAATGCTTTTCTGGGTGTTGGAATCGCTGAGCCTCTCTTCTCCTTTCCTGTACACAGGAGACGGACGGGAACACCCTGGTAAGGTGGAAAGGTCACCTTGTTACTCTCCCAGAGGATGAGAGCACTGTGTTCCCATAATGCAGGACCCCAGGATCAAGGATCTGGGGAGTAACTTAGAAATTGCCCCTGTCCCCCAAAAGGGAGGATAGGGCCATCCCTTCAGAGTTGGAACTGGGGGCCATCGGGGTGATGTGGCTGCAACACTTATCACCCCACCGATCTCCACGGTTGACTCGGCTGACCTGGCGGGGTAGGCGGGGGTCACCTTCCCCCTCATTGCTCCACAGGCTTCCTTCTGGAGGCTGCATGCCCGGCCGATGAGGACGGCCTTCTCCGATAGAGGAGGACCCTTTCCTGTCAGGGGCATATGACAGGCTCTCAAAATGGCGCCGTGTCCACGCACTGCCCCCACCTTCTGCGCCTTGGTGGCCAGCCTGGAGGCACCTGTGCCTGCCACTGGCTGCCCCTTGCCCGCCTCACCCTGCATGCCCTGCCTACCCAGCTTCCCCAGCTTGTGTAGGGTGAAACCATGGCCAGGACCCAGGAGGTTTCTTCAGATCTTTGTTTCTCCCCATTGTGGACTAGGGGTTCCCTGAGGAGGGGGTGGGACCCCAAAAAGGCCCGGAGTGGGGTGGGCAGAAGGTGGCCCCGTCCTGCCGAGCTCATGCTGCACCCCTCCTGGGAGGTGGTGCTGGGGCTCAGGACACACCCACAAAATGGCAGAAGCATAATGAGAAGAGCCGGCTGGAAGAAGACCTGCCGTCCCCCCAGGAATCACGCGGAATCTCTGGGCGTGAGTGGACAGGACCCGCTTAGAAGGGAACTGACCAATGTTGACTAGCCTACAGGTGCATGGAGAGGGGCAGTGGGGCCCAGGAGCCCAGAAAACCCCAACTCGCAGGAGGCCACGCTGGGAACAGGAGGCACCAGGGCTTCGGTGGCCACAGGGCCACTTGACACGGGCTGACCGTGGCGGGAAGGCGTCCGCGCTCCTGGGAAGAGCCTGGGGCTGGGAGTGAAGGGGGGCGGGGTGGCAGGTCCCAGAGGGCCACCGAGCCCAAGGAAGAGTTGGCCCCCGGGGCTGCCCCCATCTGGGGGCCGCTCCTGCCCTTGTCCAGCTTGGCAAGCTGGACTTCCCGCTCCAGCCCACGCTGCGTCCTTTACGGGGTTACAAACATTTCCTAGAATTGTGAATGCAAAGAACTGTGGAAAACACTGGGCTGCGGCCATGACACGTGGGTGTCAGAGCCAGCTTGGCTCCCTCACCGGCCAGTGACTCACGCAGCCCAGCGTCTGACAGGTTCCGTGTCACAGAGGGGACATGTTCCTGCTTGTCCTGGGCCTGAGGTGCTCAGGAGGGACTCAGCTCCCAAGGGGGACCAGGGGTGTGTGGGGGGGTTCGTGCCAGGAAGGGCCGAGGCTTCTGGGCACAGCTGTGCTGTGCCCTCTCTGTTTCTCATGGAAACACTGAAACCTGGAAGTTTCTAGGTTTGTGTTTGCATCACAGAGATGAAAAGCAGCCGGCCCTGGGGGAGGCCGGGCTGCAGATGCCCCGCTGATAATTCTCACTGAACTTCCTGCGCAGACTTTGGCTGCAGCACTGGTGGAGGGTGCAAGGATGCCCCCCCGTCCCCCTGACAGGCCACAGCCCAGGGCATCACTGTAAAGGGACCACACGTCAGAAAGCCCCAGCGTATCCCCCCAACCACCAGACAGGGGCCCGACGGTCAGCCAGGATCACAGAGGCCTCCTCTGTCTCTAACCAGCTCCAGGGCTCATCAGAGTGACCGCCGCAGAGGCCACAGGCCCCTCGGGTGCCCTGGAAGGTGGCAGCAGGGAGGATGGCCACACCACAGGCACCGAAGCTGCTTCCCCAGGGTTGGGAAGGCGCCTCCCAAGCTAGGCTCTGCGCCCACCCTGGCCGGAAGGCCCTCCCCGGAGGTCCCTGCAGAAGCTGAGAGGGGCCTGTCGACGTAGCGGTCCTTTACCATGGCTGTGGCTTTCCTGGTTGTATTTTCCACAGCTATCAGCCCACAGTGCTGGGATTGAGCTCAGCTGGTAGAGCGCCGCTCTGCAGTCTCTGAGGTCCTGAGTTCGATTCCCAGCACCGCAAAAATGGGAGAAGGACCTGGCAACCCACTCCTAAGGCAATCCTGAAACAATCTGCCATTGAAAACCCTAGGGGGGTTGCTATGAATCGGACTCGACTCGACAGCACCTAACAACAACAACAACAACAATCAGCCCACAGTGGACTGGACATTGTTGAAAGCTGCCTCTCCCTCATAGAGGGTGTGACAAGTACTCATTTAAATATGGTAAGGAAGACCAATGTCAAATCCAGGGACCACCAATGATGTTGTCTTCCTGCTATCGAAGGTCCCCCGCAGGACCCCGGAGCATCACAGGGCACGCACTCTTCTCCACTAGAAACCATGCCCTCCACTCTCCAGTGTGCGTCAGGGAATAACCCGACCCCACGTAGCTTCTGCCATCTGGATTTATGGACAGCGATCAGACATGGGTTTTTTAAGCTGACTACTTTTGAGACAGGGCTGGGATTTAGCTCAGTTGGTAGAGCACCGCTCTGCAGTCTCTGAGGTCCCGAGTTCAATTCCCAGCACTGCAAAAATAGGAGAAGAATGTGGCAACCCACTCCCAAGGCAATCCCGAAACAGCCATTGAAAACGCTATGAGGGTCACTATGAGTCAGACAGGACTCGACGGCACCTAACAACAACAACAACAACAACAACTTCTGAGACATGGGAGACAGTGCACCAAGGGGCATCGGGCCCGGTGCCATGCCAGCATTCTGCAGGCCACCTCAGTCCACCATCACTGCCTGTGAGCCCTGAGCCGCTGGGGCCCACACATCCTCAAATCTCATGACAGCTGCAGCAAGCTGTCAGCAGGGTAAAATGCTTGAGTTTAGAGTGAACTGGTCACTGGGCAAATTAATCCACCAGCAACTTGGCTCCTGGCAAGGGGAATTAATGGCAACGTGACCCAACCTCGTGTAGACCGTGAGGAGCTGGGGTCAGATCGGCACGGGGCCCGGAGCCTTGTCCAGAGGACGTCAGGTCCTTGCAGCGGCTGCTCTTTGGGTCAGGTGGGGTGGATGGTGGCTTGCGTGGAGGGGGACCCCGGCCTTGTCGGGGGAGGTGAGGTCCAGGGGCTGCAGGAGGGTCTGGGGGCCTGAGATGGGACCCACTAGGAGTCATTGCTCACACTGAAGATGGAGGGGCGGGGCTGGGGGAGGGAGAAGAAGCTGACTTCCAGAAACATCTGTGAGTCACTCCCTGTTTATGCAGAACTGTGCCGTGACTCGGGGCAAACTAATTACCAAGTGCGGCCTTGGCTCAGATGCTCAGCTTGTTCTCAAGTCACCCCTTCTTCTCCTGGTCCTTTAACCCCCAAGCCATAAGAACACTGTGCTGAGACCCCAAGGCCTCCACAGATTGGCCTTAGGGCCTCCAGGGAAGTGGGGCAAAACTATTCATTGTTACCTTAAGGCCAGCCTGGTTTCCTTCTTTGCTCTGCCCGCCAGGAGGCTCTGAACCTAATTTTCACTCCTGTCTAGCAGTTGTACAGCACACATCGTGTGCTTTGGTGACAATTTGGGTCTTTGCTGCATTGTGGTTTCTGCTCCTTTTTTCTCTTCACCTGATTTCATTTTTCTTTTTTTCCCCCCCGTACTGGGGGTTGAACCAAGGGCCTCGCGCCCGCATGCTCTGCAAGTGCTGGACCACTGAGCTGAACCCCCAGCCCATTGTTTTACTTTTTGAGACAGGGTCTCACTAAGTTACGCAGACTGCCTCTGGTCTCGAACTTGCAATCCTCCTGCCTCTGCCTCCCGAGCTGTTGGGATTATAGGTATGCACCACCGCGCCCAGCCTCCCCTGATTTCACTCTTAGTGCCTACTGTGTGGGTGAAGTCTGGGGCTGGAGCTCAAGGCCCCCTGGCTGCCTTGGTTTCCCTCCCCACCCCATGAGGACGGGGCCTCCCCGGTGCTAACTCTGATTCTTAGACAGAGTTCTCCGTGTTTGTAAGCCCCAGGAAGAGCCCCGGACAGTGGTGTCCCCTGCGGCAGGATGTCCACCCTTCCTGGACTCCAGCCACTCGTGCACAGCAGGCGTGGTCCCAGGGCAGCCCCACTCCTGTCCACCTGGGACGGTGGAGAGCAGGAGGGTGGCCATGCCTCTGCCAGGCTCAGTCCCTGAGCCATTGCCTGCTTCAGGGCTGGAACCGGCCGACCCGAGGACCCTTAGTTCCCGTTCTCAGCCGGGAAGATGTGGTCCTGAGTGGGCTCCACGTCCCCAGCTCAGTCCGTGCTTCGTCCATTTCCAGGGGATGAACTGGGACACACGGACACACACTGGAGCCCACTGGAGGCTGCTGGGGTCAGGCTGCCTTGGCCGTGGTCACTGCGGAGCCAGGAGCCCTCACCTTCTGGCTCCACGGTCCAGCCTGGTGGCCACAGAGAGCGGAGCACACCCAGGGTTCGGAGTCTCCTGCTGTTTAAGGACCTTTCACCTCCGGGCTCCTGCGTCTTTGGGTGATGCATGGAAGAGGGTGTGGCCCCAGCCTGGGTGACGGAGCCGCCCCCTCCTGCTCAGGGCCCCGTGTCCTGGCACAGAACCACGTTCAGCTCCAGCCTTGTGGGCCACGTTTCATCAGCCCTGTTGTTGTTGTTGTTAGGTGCCATGGAGTCGGTATCCGACTCATAGCGACCTTCTGTACAACAGGGGAAACACTATTGTCAGTGCTTCTCTGCTGTTCATAGGGTTTTCAATGGCAGATTAATTTTTGGGAGGGGGTTGCCAGGTCCGTCTCCCAAGCCTACAGCTTCTGGTTTTCCCAGGTGGTCTCCCATCCAGGTACTAACCAGGCCCAACCCTGCTTAGCTTCCGAAATCTGACGGGATCGGATGCCACAGGGCTATGGCTGCAGGCTTCATCAGCCCTAGGTCTGAGATAATGACATGTCATTTGTGATCGCAAAGCCAGGGGCGCAGAGCTTCTGGGGTCTTGTTTCTCCTGGGTTTTTAGAACTGATTTTCTCTCACCCAGACCAAAGCTTTCTAGATGCCCATGGGTGCCAGGGGACTCTCGAGAGATACCGTCTCTGTGTGGGGTGCTGCAGGCTCTACTGCCGCAGACACACAGGTTGAAACTGTTCCCCCCAAGCCCTGAGGGTCCACAGCTTCAGAAGAAATGGATCCTTAACTTGGGTACGAATCTATAATCCATAGAACAGGAGGAAACCCGCATCTCCACGTTAATTGCTGGTCGTAAAATCTTTCCTTTATCTGGACCTAAGAGTTGTGTTCATGATCCACACTCACGATGATCCCAGATAAATATAGCAAGTTCAGCGCAAATAATGGGGCCGTCATGCTGAGAGCGGGAACTGGACAGTGAGTCACGTCATGGCAAACTGAGTCAGGAGGAATGTTGCTGAATCAGACTTCGCTCATCACAATCCTGATGCAGAGCTGGGAACGCTCCCAGGGGGCCCCCAGTGGGGCTCACAGTCGATTGTCCAAGGCGGCCAGGTCCACATCACTGGCAGCCGCTTCGGGAGGCCTTTGCTGTTGGCTCCCCCGATCTGCAGCTCATCCACCCTTGGGCAGCAGAACCCAGGTCCCGAGCCGGAGACCAGGCGGTGCTGCCCAGTCAGCATTGCAGCGAGGCACACAGCCACCCACCTGGTGCTGCGGCAGAAGGCCTGCAGCCTCGGCATTCCTGGCTGCGCCCAGGCCTTCCTGGCAGGACCAGGCCCTGGGCCTCAGGGCCCTTCCATCCCCTTGGGCCATAGAGAGGGGAAGGGGTGGCCGGTCCCTCAACTGGCTGCTCAGAACACCCGCGGAGGCTCCATCTCTGTCCATGCCAGGCCTAGGCAGCTGCCTCTGCGCCCTGAGGTCCTAGGGGGTCCCAGATTCCCCCCAGGGTAGGAGAGGCTCGCCTACACCCTCAGGCCGCCTCCTGCACTTTCCATTAGGAAAGAAACCGCCTCCCTCCGCATCTGTTTTCTTTTTCAGATAAAATCTATTTTAGGACAGAAGTATGTACTCCGTTCTGCCCACGCGCGCCTCCCCCAGAGTTTGGACGAGGCCTCCTCTGTGGGTGGCTGCAGCTGTGGCCGCGTCCCCCAGCGCGCCTGGAGCTGGGCGGGGGTCAGCAGGCACAGCACCTCCCGCTTCGCTTCACAGGCCTGGGGGAGCTCATAAATAAAAGCCTGTGGGTCCGCAGGTGGCCTGCCCGGGGCCAGGCCTGCCCTTGGCTCCCACCAGCCCCAGCGTCCCCGTGGCTCCCAGGGCCTTGCCGGATACTGGACCAACGTGCGGGGACCTTCTCCACCCGCCAGTACCTGCCCAGCGTGTCTTGGTCCCTCCGTGGGAACAGCGTGTCCTGGTCGCTCCGTGGCAGAGGACGGGGAGGTCCCCGGTGACATGGAAGCTATTTTAGCTTTGCCCTCAGGGCTTCTCAACAGGAGCACAGGGTCCCCCTAACCTCAGCTTTGAGTCTGGTGGGCCTCCCTGGGGGAGGGCGGGGCTTCCAGACAAGTTCCATCTCAGGTAGTGACGTCATACAGCCCACTGGCAGAGGGCAGGACTGTCCGCCTGGCTCGAACATCGCCTGGCCTTGCCCACACTGCGCCTCTCGGTCACCTCTCCATCGCCACCCACGGTGCCCACCTCAGAGGCAGCTTCACTGAGGTGAATGGCTTGGTGCAAACATTAGCTGGACATCGGTCATGTTGTTGTTAGGTGTCATCGAGTCGAGTCCAACTCATAGTGACCCTATGTACAGCAGAACGAAACACTCCCTGACACTGTGTCAGGCACATGATCTTATTTATGTTTAAGCCCATTGTTGCAGACACTGTGTCAATCCATCTGGTGGAGGGTTTTCCTCTTTTGCGTTGACCTGCCACTCTCCCAAACATGATGTCCTTCTCCAGGGATTGATCTCTCCTGACTACATGCCTGAAATATGTAACACGCAGTCTGGCCATTCTTGCTTCCAAGGAGCACTCTTGTTACACTTCTTCTAGGACAGATCTGTTGGTTCTTTTGGCAGTCCACGGTATATTCAATAGACGTCTCCAGCACCACAATTCAAAAGCATCAATTCTTTTCCTGTCTCCTTTGTTCAATGTCCAGCTTTCATAACCATATGATGTGACTGAAAATACCGTGGCATAAGTCAGGTGTAACTTCATCTTCAAAGTCACATCTTTACTTTTCAATACTTTGAAGAGATCTTTTGCCATAGCTTTTCCTAAAGCAATGCATCTTTTGATTTCTTGACTGCTACTTCCACAGGTATTGATTATAGAACCAAATAAAGCAAAATCGTTGTTGTTGTTGTTAGGTGCCATCGAGTCAAGTCCGACTCATAGCGACCCTATGTACAGCAGATCGAAACACTTGCCAATTCTGCGCCAGGCAAACAATCTTATTTATGTTTAAGCCCATTGTTGCAGACACTGTGTCAATCCATCTGGTGGAGGGTTTTCCTCTTTTGTGTTGACCTGCCACTCTTCCAAACATGATGTCCTTCTCCAGGGATTGTTCTCTCCTGACTACATGTCCAAAATATATAAGACGCAGTCTGGCCATTCTTGCTTTCAAGGAGCACTCTGGTTGCACTTCTTCTAGGACAGATTTGTTGGTTCTTTTGGCAGTCCATGGTATATTCAATAGACGTCTCCAGCACCACAATTCAAAAGCATCCATTCTTTTTCTGTCTCTCTTGTTCAATGTCCAGCTTTCACAACCATATGATGCGACTGAAAATACCATGGCATGAGTCAGACGCACCTTCGTCTTCAATGTGACATCTTTGCTTTTCAACATGCTAAAGCGATCTTTTGCCACAGCTTTTCCTAGAGCAATGGGACTTTTGATTTCTTGACTGCTGCTTCTACGGTGTTGATTATAGAGCCAAGCAAAGCAAAATCTTGGACAACTTCAATCTTTTCTCCATTTATTGTGAAGTTGCGTGCCGACCCAGTCGTAAGAATTTTTGTTTTGTTGATGTTTAGTCGTAACCCACATTGAAGGCTATGATCTTTGATCTTCATCAGTAAATGTTTTAAATCCTCTTCACTTTCAGCAAGTAGAGTTGTGTCATCTGCATAACGCAGGTTGTTAATGAGTCTTCCTCCAATCTTGATGCCACGTTCTTCCTCATAAAGTCCAGCTTCTCGGTTTATTTGCTCAGCGTATAAATTGAAGAGATAGGGTGAAAGTATACAGCCCTGACGCACACCTTTCTCAACTTTAAAGCACTCAGTCTTTCCTTGTTCTATTCGAACAACTGCCTCCTGGTTCTTGTACAGATTTCTCATGAGCACAATTAGGTGTTCTGGTATTCCCATTTTCCGAAGTGTTATCCATAATTTGTTGTGATCCACACAATCAAATGCTTTTGCATAGTCAATAAAATATAGATAGACATCTTTTTGATATTCTCTGCTTTCAGCTAATATCCACCTGACATCAGCAATGATGTCCGTAGTTCCCGGCCCTCTTCTGAATCCCGCTTGATTTTCCGGTAATTCCCTGTCTATGTATTGCTGCAGTCGCTTCTGAATGATCTTCAGTAGAATTTTGCTGGTGTGTGATATTAATGATATTGTCCGATAGTTTGCACATTCAGTCGGATCCCCTTTTTTGGGAATAGGCACAAATATGGATCTCTTCCAGTCAGTTGGCCAAGTAGCAGTTTTCCAAATCTGTTG
>VMDO01012633.1:0-61435 GCA_007922755.1 Pedetes capensis | reverse complement strand
ATGGCCCCCGGCCAGCTTGACCAGCCTTAACCACCTTAATTTTGATTGGCTCCCCTCACCACCTTGCAGGTAATAACTGTCTCCACTTGGCAGTTATGTCTGTTTGCCCACTGTACCGGCCAGCTGTGTGCCCTGATTGGCTGAACCCCACCATGTGACCCCTCCAGGACCCTATAAAAGCAGGGCTCCTGGACCCCATCGGCACCCTATTGATCCCTGTAGCACCACCGATCCTGACCTCTCTGACCATCTCCTGAACCTCATCACCTGGACCAGCGCTCCCTACTCCAGCAAGACCATCTAGCAAGCCGGCGAGATCAAGCCCAGGGGCCCCGAAGAGCCGAAGGCATCTAGCAAGTCACGAAGAGCCTCCCAATTCCTCCCATCCTTGGGAAGGAGGGAGGTAAAGAAGGCGAGCCGCGAGAGTCAAGACCATCGGACCTCAACTGAACATCTGCAGCTGTGGCTGTGCCTTTGAGGCTGAGCTGTACCAGCACTTAGCCTGCAGCATTCCATGCTGCAGGCCTAGAGCCAGCACTTAAAGGGGTTGAGCCTTGCTCTATAGGGGCTGCTTGCTCCTTGCCCTCCTTCAGGGGAGCACCCCTATAAACCTTCCCTGTCCTTTTCCACCCATCTGAAGGTCTCCCGAGGTCCTTCCTTCCCGACATTGGCCATGTTGTTATGTTGAGGGTTTGGTCCTAACTTTAGCCGGGCTAGAGCTAAAACCCCGACACTTTATGACTTTTGCACTGGCTGTTCCCTCTGCTTGGAACAGTCTTTTCTTGGATATCTGCATGGCTAACTTCTTCATCTCCCACAAGCCTTTATTCAAATGCTACTTGCTCCATGAGGCCATTGACCATCCTACTGAACACTGAGGCACTGTTCATGTCTAGCCCTAACACATGAATCTTCCTTATCTTGCTTATTAGTTTTCTTTTCCACAACACTTACCTTCTTCCACCCTATACAATTTACTTATTTCCTATGTCTACTACTTATGGATTCACAAAGGTAGACATCCATTTTTCCCAAGTGCCTAAAACAAAGGCTGGGTGGTACACAGGAACCACCTACTGGCCATACTTTCTTCATGTTTTTCTACTGTAATTTTCTTTCCTTGTTCCTTCAACTGCCCTTTCTACTGGCCTCTTCCCTTTAATATGCAGATATGACATCAAGTAAATAAGTCTTTCTGTGATATCTGCCCAATTTCTCTTCTTCCTTTACCAGCAAAGTTTCTTAAAATAGCCTCTTCTTTATCACTTACACTGGCTCCTCAAAATAAAACTAATATTAAAAGTAAGTTTCCATTGATATTTTTAGGCATTTCATTGTCTGTTACACATAACTGCACTACTTGATGCAAAGAAAAGTAACCACCATGAAAATATGTGAAAGTATAAAACCCACTAGAAGGGCAAATACACACACAAAAAAAATAAAAAGAATCAAGTCTTATAATACAGTGAACCAGGTATGTTTTCAAAGATGAACAAAGAGGTAGAAAAGAAAACAGGACATGCAAAACCAGGGCTCCAAAGCTGCCAAAAATTGGGTTCAGGTTCGGGTGCAGGTTCAACATGTTAAAATTTAGAGGGTTTGGATTTAAATTTTAACCTTATGTTTGGGTTCAGGGTTCAGGTTCGGTAGGAAGTCCTGCTATCTACACACAGGATTTAAATGTGAACATGAACCTAAACTGAACCCTCTAAGTTTAACATATTGAACCTGTGCCTGAACTTGAATCCTTTTTTTTATAGGCTTGAAGCACTGTTCAAAACAGGAAAAAATTAGTAAAATGACAGGAGTAAGTCTTTACTTATTTATAACTTTAAATGTAAACAGACCCTCGCACAATTAAAAAATTATTACAGACAGGCTAAATGGACTTTAAAGAAAGAATCAAGGATATACTGCCTATAAGAAATTCACTTCTCCAGTAAAAATGCAGACTGAACAAACAGGGATGGAAAAAGATTTTCCATGCCAACGGAAACAAAAGCAAGAAGGAACAGCAACATGTATTTCAGCAAAAAAGATTTTAAAACAAAATATTGTATAAAGAGAAAAAGGTCACCATACAATGATAAAGGGATTGATTCAACAAGATCAGATGATTGAAAATATGTAGGTATCTAACACCACAGCACCTAATTTTATAAAACAAGCTATCCTTTTATTAGCTCTAAAAGAAGAGAAAGGCTCCAACACAATAACAGTGAGTTCACACCTCACTTTCATTAGTGGATATCGTCCAAATAAAAAAATTAACAAAGAAACACCAGAGTTAAATGTACTATAAATCAAATGGACCTAATTTTTATAAAACATTTCATCAGGCAGCTGTAAAATATGTATTCTTCATCAGCAACACAACATTCTCTGGAACAGACCATATACTAGGATACAAAACAAATCTTAACAAATTCAAAGAAATGTAAATCATATTGCATACCTTTTCTGATTGTACAGAATTTAAACCAAGAATAATAAGAAACTTTAAAAATTATAATACATGGAGACAATATACTTTTAAACAAATTAGTCTATGCATTAAAAACACCTAGGGACCACCAAAAGATTACAAGATGTGATAAATTCAATAAAGCTGCAGGATATAAAAGTTAACATACAAAAACCAGTAGTCCTTTTATACATCAATAATAAATTTGCTGACAAAGAAATCAGGAGAGCAGTCCCATTCACAATCTGAGAATAAATCTAATCTAGGAAGGGAAAAACCTCTACAATGAAAATTACAAAATATTGATGAAAGAAATTAAGACACACACACATATGAAAGATCTCTTGCGTTTATGGATCAGAAGATTTAATACTGTTAAACTATCCATACTACGCAAAGCAATTTACAGATTCAATGCACTCTCCACCAAAATATCAATAACTTTTCCCACAGAATTAGAAATTACAATCCTAAAATTCGTATGGGAGCACAAAAGACACTGAATAGGCAACGTAATACTGAGCAAAAAGAACAAAGAGGCATCACAAGGCCTGATTTCAAGACATACTACAGAGCTAAAATAACCAGAATAGTTAGGTACTGTCATTTAAAAAAAAAAAAAAAAAAAGGCACATACACCAATGGAATAGAGATCCTAAACATAAACCCACACATCTACAATCTTCTTGGCAAAGGTACCAAAAATACACACTAAAAAAAGGATAGTCCTTACCACAAATTATTCTGAGAAAACTAGATATCTATAAGCAGAAGATTGAAATTTGACCTTTTTCATTTCATACCAAAATCAATTCAAAATGGATCTGAGACCTAACGGTAAGACTGGAAACTACGAAGCTACAACAAAGGGAAAAGAATTCAGGACATCAGTACAGAAGTAATATTTGGATAAGACCCCAAAAGCACACAGCCCACAAAAGCCAAAATAGACAAATAGGATTATATCAAAGTAAAAAACATCTGTACATCAAAGATAACAGTCAACAGAGTAAAGAGAGAACTACAGAGCCGGAGAGCTTTGCAAACTACTCTTCTGATTAAAGATTAATATCCAGACTACATAAGGAACTCAAAAATCCTAACAAGAAGCTTGGTACAGTGGTGCATACCTGTCATCCTACAGGCTAGAGAGGTGGAGGCAGGAGGATCACAAGTTCGAGGCCAGTGGCAGCCTGTGAAAGTTAGCCAGACTGTCTCAAAATAAAAAATGGGCTCAGGGTGCTACCCAGTGGTAAAGAACTTGCAAAGTACATGTGAAATCTTGGGTTCAATCCCCAAGTATTGCTAACAAACAAAGAAACAAAACAAAAAACCACATCAAATCCCCAAAAATCCAATTTAAAATGGGCAAATGATCTGAACAGATATTTCTCACAAGAATACAAATGGGCAGCCAGGCATAGTGGCACACTCTTGTAATCCCAGCACCCAGGAGGCTGAGGCACAGATTTTGAGTTCAAGGCCAGCCTGGGCTACAAAGTGAAACTCTGTCACAAAAACAAAACAAAACAAAAAACCAACAACTATATTTTCAATAAATATAGGAAAAAATGCTCAATATTTAATTGGTCATTAGGGAAATGCAAATGAAAACCATAAGAAACCTCACCCCAATTAAAATAGCTATTACCAAAAGTACAAAAAATGACAAGAGCTAACAGATGTAGGTAAAGGGAACTCTTACACAGTTATTTGGAATGTAAATTAGTACACCCATTATGGAGAAAAAAAATGGAAGTTCCTTGAAAAACTAAAAATAGATCTATCATACAATCCTGTTATCCCACTTCTGTGTATATACTGAAAGGACACGAAATTTCATCAGCATACCAAAGACAGACCTGCATGCCAATGTTTATTGCAGCACTATTCACAAGAGCCAAGATGTGGATGGTATCCATGGATGGATGAATGGATAAAGAAAATATAAGATATAACACAATAGAATATTCAGCCATAAAGAATGACAGCCTATTGTTTGCAAAAATGGATGGAACTGGAGGACATTAAGCCAGATACAGAAAGACAAATGCCACATGTTCTTTCTCATATGTGAAAGCTTTAAAAAAAAAGGGGGTGGGGATCTGAACGTAGAACAGTGATTACTATTAGAGTTTGGGAAAGGTGTTGAGGAGGAAGGATAGAAGGAGGCTGGATAACAGGTACTAAAAGACAGTGAGTGTGAAGGAAACGGAAGCACTAATTACTCTCATCTGATCACTACATGCTGTATACATATGTTAAAATATCACACTGTATCCCATAAACATGTATAATTATTACATTAATAAAAAATTCAGCTTGACACTCATATTAAAGAGAGATACTTTCTCAAATATGCAAAACCCTCAAAATATCACAGAAATGGTATGGTCTGAATATTTGTGCCCCCTACACAGGAAATCATAAGTTGCAAGGTGATGGTAGTAGGGTGTAGGGTCTTAGGGAGGTGATAAGATCATGAGGTTGGACCTCATAAATGACATTAGTGCCCTTATAAAATAGACTACAGAGAGCCTGTTGGCCCTCCAAAGTGTGGGCTTACATTGAAAAGATGGCTATCTGGGAAGTGGGACCTCACCAGACACCTAATCTGCTGGCATCCTGATCCTGAACTTCTAGTCTTTAGAACTGTAAGAAATTTCAAGCAGGGTCCTGTGGCACACATCTGTAATCCCAGCAACTTGGGAAACTGAGTTGGAAGCGAGAGGTAGCCTGCATAAATTAACGAGACCATGTCTCAAAATAAAAAGGGAGCTGTAGGCACAGTTCAGTGGTAGAGAACTTGCCTGGTATGCATGAGGCCCTGGCTTCAACTCCCTATACTGAGGGGGGAAAGAGAAGGGGAAGGGGGATGGGGGATGGAGCAGGGGTTGGGGGGGGAGAGAGAGATAAAGAAAGAGAAAGAGAGGGACAGAGGAGTGCAGCAGGGGATAGGGAGGGAGGGAAAGAGAAAATTTCTATTGTTATAAGCCACCCACCCAATTTGATTCAACTAAGATAACACATTTTTCCAAAGAAAATCATCTCCACTGAAGGAGAAAGAAATCAAAATTAAGAACTCTGAAACATGAGACCTGTAGTATAAAAAGGCTGACAGCAGTATGCCCCCCAGGAAAACAGACAGTATTTGTGGCCTTAGACGATGCAGGTCAACTTCTAACGCCACTAGCCTGGTGCCACTGGCTTTCCTCCAGCTCTACCTTTCATTATTTCAGAGCCCAGAGATGTTAACAGTTAAGATGTTCAGATCTTGAAATAATGGTCATATTCTTATCTCTACTTAGAGGTTTGAACTATAGAGCACAGTATAAGAAAACCTTTTCTTACAGCACAACCTTAACTTTTATGGTTAAAAAAGTTAACTTTTTAATGTTAAAACCATTAACTTCTCCCAAGACTACTGAGTTTTCCTTATAAAGCAGAACTTTACTTTCTGTTCTTGTCTGATGTATGTCAAAAATGTATGTTGATTAAAAAAAAAGAACTTATAATTTACATACCTAAGGTGAGATTTGACATTTTGCCACTATCACCTTTGATGGTGCTTTTGTTCACGTCATCATTTGGGTGCGGGGAGGCGGGGGGAGTGGTACTTGGAGGCTGAACCTAGGGCCTCGTGCATACTTTGCAAGCACTCTATCACTGAGCTGCACCCCAACCTCTTTTTTATTTTTTGAGACAAGGTCTTGCTAAGTTACACACACTGCCTGTGGCCTCAAACTTATACTCCTCCTGCCTCAGCCTCATGAGTCGCTAGGATCACAGGCATGCACCATGGTGCCCAGCTATTTTTCCTTTTCCTATTCTTAGTATCCTCCTTCCTTACCACTTATTTAAGACTCTGCCACGTTCAGAGTACATCTTAAAGTATGTAAAATTCAAGTCAATATCTGTATCACCCATGTGTCCTTATGTGCATAATCCTGTGTCTGCACATGTGAATTATCACAAACACAGGTATGGTTCCCAAGTATAACACTTGTGTGAGTAGGCACAGACCAGTAGACAATGTCTGAGGCCAAAAGCAGCAGCTCTGCTTCTTTCCCTGTCCTGACAGTTAAAGGGAAATGACTCTCTGCAGTCACTCTATCTGCTACTGTTAGACTCCCACTGCTTTGTTGACTAGGAATGGCCAATTTCTTCACTGTAAAATATTCATTGAGCATCGTCTGTTGTCCAACATCATGACAAAAGTTCCACTCTTAGTTTTCTCAAAAGAATTGTAACTCTTCTAGGGGTATGAACCAGAGTACATTAGTTTCTCTTGTACCTTTTGAGTACCTAGAATATACCAATGTAAAATGGTTATAAGCTGGGCATGGTGGCACACACCTATAATCCCAGCAATTTAGGAGGGGGAGGCAGGAAGATCACAAGTTTGAAGCCAGAGGCAGCCTGTATAATTTAGTGAGATCCTGTCCCTAGATAAAAATAAAAAACAGGCTGGGGGTGCAGCCCAGTGGTAGAGCACTTACAAAGTATGTACAAGGCCCTGGGTTCAACCCTCAAGTGAAAGAAAAGGAAGGAAGGAAGGAAGGAAGAGGGGAGGGAGGGAGGAAGAAAAGTTAAGAAGGGACAGAGGGCGCAGCTCAGTAGTACAGTGCTTGCAAACTATCGGTGGGGCCCTGGGTTCAGCCTCCACCCCAGTACTACAAAAAGTAAACAATAAATAAATAAATAAAATGGTTCCAAAACAAACTAATGAGCTTTTATTAACTACCAAATGCTGCACATTACAAAGAACTGTAACCTTTTGGCACCTCAAACAAACCAGTATAAACTATGGTCACTGCCTTTAAGTAGTTCACAATCTAGTTATGAAAGAGTAATTAAATATTCCAATACATGAGCCAAATACCAAATGAATTATAAACATACTAAATATTAAGGACAAAAAACAAGATAAAAGCTAGCCAGAATACATGTGAAAGAAAGACATGGGAGCAGCAGAGAGCACTGGGTTAAGGTGGTAAGTGGAAAGGCAGAGAGCATCAATAGCCAAAGGGCCATTTTACAGTGGGTTAGCTACTTTCCTCATCACCATGATCAAATACGTGACATAAACAACTCAAGGGGAGAAAGGATTTATTTTGGCTACATGTCAGAGATTTCAGTCCACAGTCCTTGCCCTCATTGACTCTCGGCCCGTAATGAGGGGTACTACTATGGCAGAGGGAGCATGTGGGGGAGACTTCATCTTATGGCAGCCAGGAAGCAGAGACAGGAAGGGCTGGAGACCAGGCATAACTTAAAGGCACATCCAGTGACTCACTTCATTCTATAAGGCCCAACCTTCTGAAGTTTCCACATCCCCCCCAAAAATAGTGCCACCAGCTGGGGACCAAGCATTCAACACAAGAGCCTGTGGGAAACATTTCCTACTCAAACCATAACCCAGAGTAATGAGAAATAAGCTTGGGATTCTAGATTTTAATTGTAATGCACTTACAGAATTGCAAAGGACTTGTGAATTCCTGAGGAGCAACTGGAACTTTGAGCCAGGGAGTGATGTGATAGGAGTAATATTTTACTTAGGTAAGTGATATGCAACAAGAAGGATAAAGTGAACTTGGTAGTTTCTGGACTGTTTCTCACTGTGTAGAGATCTGTCCAAAACAATTACCTAACTGTTAAGTCTTCTTTGACCTTTGATTTCGTACACAGAAACCAGCTGAGGACAAAATGGAATGAGGTTAATTTAGGACCCTACGTTACTGCCTTCCTACATAATTTGTATTCTTTACCAATAGTTCATACATACTCATTAAAGAGGTGTGAAAATTATGAACCTGATGAGCTGGATAAGAAATAATTCATCATGAAAAACAAAACAATAACCCATAGCTGATTTAATCATTCACCTCTTATAAATTTTAATGTAATATAAATAGCATCCTCATACATCGTTCACATTTTTAAGTCTTCAAGAAACTCATAAGTAGAATTTCTAGACTGGATATATATTTAAGGTACTTGATACAACAGTTATTTAGCTCTAACTCTGGCTGAACAGAGTATGGAGACACAGGATTATATCAGGCCTATTCGTGATTTTCCTAATACCCACTCACCTATGTCCCCTCAGAAGTCCGGTCCTCTCTGGGAATGACAAAGTAGGCTGTGACCTTCATGTTGGGGTTAGGATCTTTATCATGGATTTGCTACCTCCACATAAAGTTACTTACATTACAACATGCCAAAGTTGCACATTATTATTATACAATAAAAGTAAGTGCCAGGCATGTTGGTGCACGCCTGTAATCCCAGCAACTTGGGAGTCAAGGCAGGAGGATCCCAAATTCACGAACGGAGGCAGTCTGCATAATCTAGCAAGACCCTGCCTCAGAAAGTAAAAAAATGGGCTGGGGTGCAGCTCAGTGGTCCAGCACTTGCAAAGCATGCAAGTGCAAGGTCCCGGGTTCAACTCCCAGTACTGCAAAAACCAAAAAACAAACGAACAAAAAACAAAACAAAACAAAGGCTATACTTTCTTAATGGAAAAAAGGGATTTAAAAGAAAGTACTCATATTTTAAGTCTTAAGTAGTATCAGACATTGAATTATCTTCTTAGGAACTCCTTTTATTTCCCAATTGTACTAAATTTCAGATCATTTAATCCCTACCATAAGATGAAAACCCAGTAAAATAGGTACCACTCTCATTTCTACTGTGGCTAAATGCTTAGGCAAAAATTTTACATAAAAAAATTCAGAGCAGCTCTGTTAAATAGACTTTTCAGAAATAATGGAAACGTTCTACATCTGCTCTGTACAATAAGGTAGCCTCTAGCCACAAGTGACTGCTCAACACCTGAAGTGTGACTAATGTAACTAAGGTATTAAATTTTGTTTTATTATTTTATTTTTTGGTTTTTTGAGACAAAGTCTTGCTATGTAGTCCTGGCTGGACAAGGACTTGACATACAAACCAGGTTGGCCTTGAACTTGCAATGATCCTCCTGCTTCAGTCTCTCAAGTGCTGAGATTATAAATGTGTGCCACAATGCCCTTCTTTCAATTTTATTTTCTAAATTTGCTGTAAGTCACAACAGTCCCAAATGGCTAGTGGCTACTGTATTGGACAGCACAACTTCAGAGATATATAAAGACTTCTACCTTAAGACATTTTACAATAACAAACAAGAACTAAAATAGATACAACCACGTTAACTGAACTACTTGATTAGTCCATGTAATGGACACTAGTAGTTGTCTGTTCCTCTCTTCAGAACCCCAGTTCAGATGGCCATCCACCCCACCCCAGCTCCAATGCTGGATTCTGACTAAAAGTCCATGGGCTTACAATATTGCTGTGGTGACTGTTACTGGCCCAGAGGTGGGCGTGTGACTTACTTGCAGTCTAAAGAACTCTGAGGCTTAATTCTCTCCCCACACAGGAAGAACAAGGAAGTACAAATATATGGATTCTAGGGCTCTTAGTAGCCACTCTGTCACCTTGAAAGGAGCCAACTTAAGGACAAAATTAATACGGGCAGGCCAGAGCTAAAGCTCTGGACTAAGTCTGATCTCCTATGAAATTTCTTGTTACCATGTATTTTTCTGTGAGAGCCAACTTCAGTCTAGTTTCTCATACCTGCAGCTGAAACTAGCTTACTGACAAAAGCAGGTGGGTAGTGAATAGCTATCACCTAGTACTCTGAGGCTTTCCAGAACACAGAAAATTACCACTTGCCCTTTCTTACATTGTATATCGAACCCTACAGGCAAGCTTTAATATATCAGGTCTTCTACACGTGAACTGATGAAGGATCATTTTGAACAACTGGTGCCATGTATTACCTGCATCCACGTCTTGAACCTCACTACTATTGTCTACAAAGCAGTCCTTGTAGAAATATGTGTTTTAAAGCACTTTGGACTTAGGCTGGCTAACTGTATGGTAGATACATTATGAAGAAAAAGGAAAATACAAAATGTTTAGAAATCTATGCAAAGTTTGCCTAAAAGATAGGGTACAGAGTCGTGAAGATGAAGATAGATTTAGAATTATGTAGTAAATAGCAAAAAAGCATAGTCCAAGGAGCCATCTGGCAATACAAAGGTCAATCAACTAGCATGAAAATTGGAAGGTTCCAATGCACAAGAGTATCAGGTTTAAAAAGTTGCTCAATAGATTTAAGAAGACTTAAATGAATATACAGTTGAGACAATCCCCTAAACTGGAAATGATGCTTTGTAGAACCTGGAAGTTGTTAATGCAGTTCGAACTTTATAGTTCATGTTAAGAGTTATTTTGGAAAACTGAACCATAATTGGAGATTCTGGTTTTACTACAAGTACCCCGGTGTCTCAGTTTCTTGACTTCTCCTTCAATGATATCACCCTGGAACAGATGAAAGGACCCACCCTTCCCTGGTGCAATGGGCAAGTATTAAGCATTGTTAAACACTGTTCAAATTGATACTGATGTTATTAATTTTTTTTCTGAAGTACTCCATCCAATGTTTATTCTCCTGTAAATAACCAGGGATGTCTGGGAGTGAGGCAATGTGTCTCCCTAATTGGCAATTGTTGGACTCTCCCTTGCTACCCTGCTGCTTTGAGTAAAGGACTTTCAGTCAAGCAGCCAGCCGAACCACCCTGATAACAGCACCAGTTGTTCTGAACACCTCATAGTTGCCTTGAGGAAACCACATGATAATTGCTGTTGGAGCACAACTCTGGCTCCTGAAAGTACAGCTCTAGCTATGGCACAGTGTGCAGTCTGCACTTGACTTTTCACTATCATAAGCCTTGGTGAACTCTAGATGACCCTGTGACCAACCCAGGCCAGAAAAGGAGCACTTCCTTTGGAGGCCCAGGAGAGGGGCTGCTGTGATTAGTGCAAAAGGTACAATGCCATGATTGGTGCAAACATAAACCTTCATTTCCATGACAGGTTTGCTGTGATGTGCAAGTCCCCCTTCTCTGGCTATTTGTTGTTGTTGTTAGGTGGCTACATAAGAGGTCTATTTGGCTCATTTAATGAACTGGCCAGGAGACACCCTCTTGTGCTGCTCCCTAGTATTGGAATATTGTTGCTGTTGTTAGGTGCCTTTCAGTTGAGTCCAACCCATAGGGTTTTCAGTGGCTGATTGTTTCAGGATTGCTTCTGGAGTGGATTACCATGTCCTTCTCCCATTTTTTGTGGTGCTGGGGCTCGAACCTGGGTCCTCAGAGAGTGTGGAGCAGCACTCTACCACATGAGCTAAGCCCCAGCCCAGCCTTCAGGCCCAATAAAAGGCTACACTTGAGTTGTCCTTTTGCCTACTTTTAGTAGTGCATGCTGAGCTAACACAAAGAAAGCCGCAATGGGGGCAGAACAGTGGTGATGGCAGTGAGGGGCAGCAAAGCCAGTGGAGTGACAGCAGCAGAGAGAGCAGAACCACTAGAAAGCCAGGTACAGAATTAGTGAAGTGGCTGCATGCTGAACGCTGATGAGGAGGTTGCAAGACTGGCAACCACCAGCAGCAGGAGCAGCAGCAGCAGCAGGGACGCAATAGCTATCTCCTGAATAGTAACTATGGCAGCCACTATAGAACAAGAGGTAGCATTACGATTCAAGAAAGGACCAGGGTAGGAAGAATAGGGACAACAGAAGAGAGAAGAGGTTGTAAAGAGCCAGAGGAAAGAAACGTCAGGCCCTGGTCAGTGGAAGAGTTGAGACAGCTGTTGAGTCTCTAGGACCAACAGTCTTAGACATCCTAGTTCTGGGAATTCTAACACTGGCTGCTGTTTAGGACTGAGAAATCTTGGGGTATAAGCTGACCCAGAAGCTGCAATACCAGCTGCTGTTGAGGGCTGAAGAAGCCCAATCTTTTCTCAGTCTACATAAGAGCTGTAATACTTAAGGGCTTAGGAGTCCTGACTTCCTGAGCCTATATAGAAGCCATAGCACTGAAAGTGCTGAGGAATCTCAACCTCCTTGGCCTACATAAGAGCTGTAATACTAGAAGGCACCACTTGCCACTGCTGCTCCCACCTGTCACTGCTCATGGCCATCAAATGCTCAGGGATACAGAGGCTGCCAAAGACCAGTACTTGAAGGATTTCTCCTTGTCTACCCTGATTTCTACCTAGGCAGAGCTAAAGAACCCCAGCCAGCTGATTGGTAACAACTACATACCTCAGTCACCCTACTCTACAGTTCATACATACTTCCATCATAGTATCCTTCTTCATGACCACCTATGTTTCCTTCTCACTACCCACCCTGGGACTGTCAACATTTTAATCCTAATACATTTCATCACTTCATTTCCTTTCCATAATGCCACTTTCCTCCTCCCCCAGTTTACATTTAATGACTCAGTCTGTTTAACAAAATACCATAGGTGACTTAAAAACAGATGTTTATTTCTCACAATTCTGGGGGCTGGAACTCTAAGAGCAAGGTCCTGGCAAATTTGGTTTCCAGAGAGGGCCTTCTTCCTTTTTTTGCATATAGCCACCTTCAGGCTGTGTCCTCATATGGCAGAGGAAGGAAGCTCTGGTGTCTAATCCCATCATGGAAGCTCCACCCCATGACCTTGTCCAAACCTAATTCCATCCCCAAGACCCCTCCTCTTAAGACCATCATGGTAGGGGTTAGGGCTTCCCCCCCCCAACAGACATTCAGTTCGTAACAATGGTCCATCATTAATAAGCACCCTACTCTGTCAAATCCAATCTGCCATGTGAAACACAAAAACATGTCTGACAGTACAGGAGTTGACTTGATAAAGAAAAGATGTGTGTCGAACCAGAAAAAGTACACATGAATAATTATACCTTTATTGTACACCAAGTGAACTGCAATAGAATCTTTTTCACATTAGGGCTTTGGGAAAATATACTGCTTAACCTCCTTTAAGTGTTCACTCTGTAAAGTTTATTTCAGAAAATATTAGTTGATCATCAGAGTACCAGAAGTCATGTTATAATAAAGAGTTTATGTATTGTGGGCCCAACCTGAAGACATCTTTAAAAACTTTATATTTAGAAATCACAAGTAGTGGGTTGTCACTTATACTACTAACCAGCTACAGACTGGGTTCTCACCTTCTCAATCAAACCAGGTTCTAAACACATGGTATTGGCCTGTGCGCTTCACCACTGAAACCCATTTAGGATGGGTGCACAATAACTTGGTGGCCCATGTTTCTACTAAGCCCAGTGGGAAGTCAAAAGCTGTTTCTCAAAAGGAGATCATTCATTCATATGGGAAGGAAAGGCTGTCCCCAAACCCTAAAGATCTGTGCAACGATTCACCTAAGGGGGCCTGTCAACGGCTCCAAGCAGCATTTCAATCCGTCACTGATGCTCCCAGTACCATGGGATCTGCTGGGTCATAAGGCCCAACTGGCAGAACAGCTTACACAGCAGCCTAGCCCTTCTGTGGAGCCTTCTCTTGCTCTGACCATACTCAAAACTAGCAGGTTTTTGGGTCATTCTGAAAATGGGTGAGAGTATTATCCAATCATCCAACAAGGAATTTAATACCTCCAAGATCCAAAGAAGCTCACTAGACCTTGTTTCTCTTTTTCCACATCAGGTGGAGACAGGCCCTACACAACTGGACTCCTAGAGATTTCAGAGGTGGAAGCCCTTGACTTTTTTATTGGATTTATTTTCTATCTTGAAATGTAAAGGTTTCACTAGTAATCCTGGAGCAGTTGCTACCTCTCACTTGCTACATCGAATCAGCCAAATGTTTAATATAATGGGCCAGTGGGATGTCTTGTAGAAGGGAGAGGTTTGCATTAGTTTGCAGGGGCTGCTATAACAGACTATCAGAAACAAAGTAGCTTAAACTGAAATCTACTGTCTCAAGTTCTGGAGGCTAAAACCCCCAAATCAAGGTAGTCAGTAGGGTTGATCCTTTCTGAGAGCTGTGAGGAAGAATCTATTCCATGCCAATCTCCTTGCTTCTGATGATTTGCTAGCAATCTTTGGTATCTTTTGGCTGGCAGAAGCATCACCCCAATCTCTGCTTTCATTTTCACATGGAATTTTCCCTGTGTGCATGTGTGTCCAAATTTTCCCCTTTTTATAAGGACATCAGTTACATTGTATTAGGGCCTACTTTACTCCAGTCTGACCTTACCTTAACTAATTACATCTGCAACACCCTATTCTCAAATAAGGTCACATTCAGAGACAAGGAGGGCTATGACTTCAACATATGAATATTTTAGGGGACATGATTCAACCAATAACAGTGTCCATGTGGTCTAAATTATGACAGAGCTGGACACCTGACACATACCTGAGGTTAGACAGTGAAGACGCATTACTAGCCTTACCAGATAAAAGCAAACTGCTTTTGGTGGTCTTTTATAATAGACACTAATAAAAAGCATTTGGCAAATCAACAGCTATATGCCAGCTACAAAGAAGCATGTTAATTTGCTCAAGCAATAAAATGGCATCTGGAATAGCAGTCACAATTAGTCACCACCCAGCTAAGCTTATGATAATTCACTGTTATTTTCCAAGTTCAATCTGTTTTCTGCATAGGTCAAGTGATAGTTGAGTGGGATTATGGTAGAAATGACCACTCCTGCATCTTCAAGTGCACTAATCTAAGAATGTGTTTTCCTAGAAAGAGGCAGCTCTTCCAGCTGAACTTTCTATAATCGACTTCACTCTATAAGTCAGGAAGCCAGTGTGGGAATTCCAACAGTTGCTGAGTATACCTACAGTAACTGCATTCCAGAACTAGAGAAATAACCACAGAATGGATACGAGGATCCATTGTCCCACTCAAGGTGGATCTGAGCTAAAACTCCATTGATCATTCAGCCTCCATAGCTCCTATTCTGAATGATGGGCCATGGTGCCCTGGAACTAGTGTCAGTTCAGAGTCAGTACACAATAATCCTAGAAAAGTTTGATTATTTCCTTTTCTCCCTAGTAAAAAGCTGTAGGTCTCTTTGGGGAGGCCTGGAAGGAAAACCAATATTATAAATTTTTGGTAGTGCAGTGAGGTTCTTCCTCATTTAAGGGACTCTGCATGAGAAAATTACCCAGATTTGGGATTTGACTAAAGGAATAAGACTTTTTGTAATTTAAATTAGATTTCTGTTTAATTGAACTTCAATTCTTCTGCTTAATCAGATCAAGTCAGAATTCAGCAGATGCCTATCTGGGACCCCAGTACTGCTTTGATTTCATTATTGGTACCATGCCTGCCTAGTCTTTGGCCATCAAGTGCTATTACCCGGTTTCTCCCAACCAGGACCTGACTGTCCCCACTGTATTTAAAGAGCAGCTCCCTATGTAATTTGTTACTTACAGAGAAGAGCAACCACAAAGCCTCAGGGATCCTGGGGTTTCCCTCACAAATCTGATTCTCATAGTCATGATGAAAAGTAAGTTCACTGGACTGCCCTGAAGTGGATAAGCAGATCTTATATGATAGAGCCACTTTAACTCTCCAATCTTTCTAAACCTTTTGACACCTTCCTCTATTGTGTACCAATGTAGGCCTGGCATTTGAATTTCATGTACAGTAGGTCACCTTATGGTCCAAGTTTCAGCCAACTTACCAACCAAACTGTTAGGGTCTTCTCTAACCCCCCAATTAGAATGCTGAACCCAGAAACTCTGCTTCATGAGTCCACATCAATAAATCCAGCCTGATCTGACTTTCATGCCCTTCCATCATTATCCCAAGCCCCACTCTTTGAGCCCCCAAGGGCGGGGTTCAAGCCTAGGCCTTGTACATGCCAGCCAAGTGCTCTACCACTGAGATGGTCCCTTAGGCCACCCTATGCATTTACTATCCATTCCTGCACATACTCCCCAGATTTCTATCTGCATAAATAGAACAAATTATGCAGTACTTTTAGGAATGTAGCATACTGCATGGATCATATTTTATACCCCATTCCTCAGGGATACTTCCAATCTAGTTGTGTCTAGAAGCAAAGAGGGGTGGTGGGAGTAGACCCAGAAGAAAACAGTGTCTTTCAAGACAACTACCCCAACGGAGATCACTATAGGTTCAGCCAAAATAGAATTAACCTTGTCAAACAAGAGGTGGAAGAACTTCCTTTATGGACAAAAAAAGACTGGGCTGAATGTAGCAGCTTAATATTTCAACTTCATCAAGATCTTCCACTAAGTCCCCATTCAAAACTTGGAACACAGTTCCTTCCAAATCAATGCCTTCATTTTAACTACACCCTGTAAACCTGAAAATTTAACTTGCATGGTAATTTAGCCACATACAGGATGAGACTCTGTTTCTTATTAACCTCTATTCTACAGTCCTACAGGAAGCAGGGTTTCTTTAGGGCAGGCATAGACATTTTCAAGTCATTTATGTGGATTGTGAGCTCAATATATAAAGCCCTGTCAATTTCACACTCATTAATTTGATCAAAATGTTCTAAGATATCAAATACATGATCATTTGGTCTGCTGGCTTCTATAAGCATTTGAATAGGGTGTCCAACAGCGATATTTTGCAAATTCCATTGCCATATCACGTCTTGGACTATCAATGTCCTCTTTATTATGGGAAACAGTCATTATAGCCTTTAAATATACTCAAACAAGAGAATAAATATCAGAAACCATACAGACAACTTAAAAACATCATCCTCAAGAATCTTTAGAACCTTTCTCAGTACAAAGTCTGTAGCAGTCAGGCTTTTCCATCAATATAAATATTTTCCATCAATATAAAACCAAGAAAAAATAGAGATATAGAGACACATACAGATACAAACATAAATATACACATCTGTATATAGGTAAATTGTTGAGGGTAGTCACCTTAAAGTCACTAGTTGGCCACATCTTCAAAATACTATAACAGCAACATCTAGATTAGTATTTGATTTAATAATCAGGTACTACAACCCAGCCAAGTTGACATAAAAATTAATCATCACACATAGTAAATCTACAATTTCTCAGCAAAATATTACTTTTAACTGTGGAAGAGTCTTTTAACAAGAATATTTCACCTGCTTCAAAAAGATGTAGAAGTTCAGTATGGGTACTATGTTAGGTGAACTGGAGGAATAATCCTTCTTCCAAGACTATTTGACAGAAAAATTTTCCTTAACCACCTCTTCCCTGTCTCCACAGAACATTATCATTCTTAGGGAACTCTAACACTGTACCTACATTTTAAAATCAATTTTATGTTCCAAAGAAATAATCTTCAACTTCACAAAAGAAATCACACTTAAAAATTGTACCTCTGAGCCAGACATTGTGGTGCATGCCTGTAATCCCAAGTGCTGGCTGGGGCGAGAGGATCAAGAGTATGAGGCCAGCGTGGGAAATACAGGTAGATCCTATCTCCTCAAAAATAAATAATAGAAATAATAAAGTGAATTAAAAAGCTGGACCTCTGAGAAAAGTGTTCTCATTTTCTCATAAATGACTTGAAATAAACCAGATGCAATGGCACAGACCTGTAATCCTAGCAACTCAGGAGGTGGAGGTAGGATGATGTCAAATTCAAGGCCAGAGGCAGCCTTCATAATTTAGGCATAACTTAGGGAGATCCTGTCTAAAGATACAAAGTAAAAAAGGGGCTGGGTAGAACCCTGGCAATGTGGTAGAGCACTTACCCTAACAGAACTCTTACAAAGTATGTGCAATGCCCTGGGTTCAGTACTGGGGGAAAAAAAAAAAAAGAAAGAAAGAAAGAAAAAGTAAAAGTTTGAATTAAAACTCCCACGCAATTTTTTAAAAATCATGGATTTTTAAAACTTTCCTTGGAGATTCATTCATTTAATAAGAACCTACTATGAGTCAAGCACTATAAGGCACCTGAGTTAAATCACTGAACAAAATGACAATTCTTGTCTACTGGTAGAGTTCATATTCTGGCAAGGTAACATCCTTATCCAGCTATTTTATCTCTGAACATAATAACTCAAGTGTTAAGAAGTAACAAAACATTTCTTTGAAAATCTATGTGCCAAGCAACTTCCAGTTCTGAGTATGGCTTTCTAGCAGGCACCATTTCATTATTAGCAAAGATTGTAGTCTCTTCAGCCCCACTCCGAATCCTGGTTCCACTACTTACCAGCTGTATGACCTTGGCCAAGATACTTAATCCTCATCTGTAAAACAAAAATAATCATAACTACCGTACTGGATTATATAATAAGTGTGTAAATATGTAAAGCACTTAGCTTGGCACATATATGGTTCTAAATATGTTATTATTTTAATTCAAATATGCAAAGCAGTTAGCTTGGCACATATAAGGGATTAAAGTACTATCTATTATTTTAATCCCATTTCCAAAAAAAACAGAGATCATTCAAGCAATAATGGAGGAAAATAACTCGAGTGGTAACTTTTAAAACATTTTTACCTGGCCCTTCTTCTCCTTACATTACTACTTTCAAGAATTCTTCCTCTATCCTGAACTGATTTTACTTGGCTCCTAGTTAAGTTTTAAAAAAGCTACAAAAAGGGTTCACTATATAGCTCATGCATAGCACCAATTCATCATGGACTTCGTATAAATCTTAGTTAAAAGGGTTTTAATCTGATGTGAAAAATTTTTCAGTGGGGCATGGTGGTACAGGCCTGTAATTCCAGTCTTGGGGAGGCTGAGGCAGGAAGATTGTGAGTTTGAGACAGCCTGGGCTACATACTGCGGTTTCAAAATAATTTTTTTTTTTTTTTTTTTTTTGCTCCTGGGTGAAGTGGCCCATGCTTGTAATCCCAGTGACTTGGGAGGTGGAGACAGGAGGATCACAAACTCAAGGCCAGAGAAGCCAGTGTAATTTATCAAAATCCTGTCTCAAGATAAAAAATAAAAAATGGGCTGAGGGAGCAGCCCAGCAGTAGAGCACTTGCAATACGTACAAGGCCCTGGGCTCAACCCCGCAGTACAGCAATAAATAAATAAATAAATAAATAAATAAAATGAAATAAATAAATTTAAAAAATTTGTAAAAACTATGTGAGAGTTAGTTATTTTACCTAAAATTACAACAGTAATTATCTCAAGAAACTTAAGCATCTGAATCAGTAAGTGCAGGTCAGGTAAGTGTCTGGTTCTAATACCTGAATATGTAAACAATGCTTTGTCTTTAGGTTCTATACCTTTGCAAGTTGTCATTTTTCATGAGTTGAAGTTAATCTCAACCTTGATAATTGCATGGAATAAAAAATACAGGCACAGTCATGTGGAATTGATTTCTCATCTTGACTTCTTAAAAGTGAGCCTCTTTCTTAATTCAAAGTTTAAAACGAGTCGATAACCTCATAAGGGCTGATGCCCACAATTTAGAAGTGATCAGACTAGGAGGTACTGGCTGCAAATGTCCTTCCCAAAGCCAAATCTATTTATCAAGACAGGTTGGTAAGCACATCTTCAAAGATGCTTTGAAGGAATTGTTGTTGTTGTTGTAAGGTGCCGTGGAGTCGGTATCTGACTGATAGCGACCGTATGTACAACAGGGGAAACACTATTGTCAGTGCTTCTCTGCTGTTCATAGGGTTTTCAAGGGCAGATTGATTTTTGGGAGGGGGTTGCCAGGTCCTTCTCTCAAGCCTACAGCTTCTGGTGTTCCCAGGCGTTCTCCCATCCAAGTACTAACCAGGCCCGACCTTGCTTAGCTTCCGAGATCTGATGGGATCAGATGCCACAGGGCTACAGCTGCAGGCTTGAAGGGATTAGTTTTGGTAAATAACACTTCAAGATGGATTTTAAATCTATCATGGTTTTACATTTTTAAGATGAGGAGGTGTTGAGGCACAGCGTTCTTATGTATATACATCAATAAACTATCTTAATCACTGGTAAGTTTTAGTCCTAATTCGAGGTCAAAGTCCAGAACTATAGAGCCTTAGAGCCTTCGCGTTTCAGTTCAATAGGCGCCTATGACTCCCCAGTAGAAATCTGGGGTGAAGCATGAACACAGTGTGTTGCTTCTCCCCCAGCCACCCTATACATAGCAAAGTCCAACCAACAAAATAATGCACCCCGAGGTATTTCTTCAGCGTACATACGGTTCCCTCTCCCCTACAGCAGAAGACGGTCTGCCCACCCTAGGGAAAAGAACCCTCTTGCTCCTTTTTAAAGCACGGTACAATGGGTGCTTCAAGGCCCCTCAACTCAGGGGGTCAAGGGTTTCACGGTAGGAGGGTGACAAACAATCCCAAGGGGGAGCCTGCCAGGACTCTGGTACGACCGCTTCGGGCGGGGGTGACCTCTTCCGCCACCGAGGGCGCAGAGGCCGGAGCGTGGAGAACCTCCCCAGGAGGACGACCTCCACCAACCCGCCCAGTGGCGCGCGCCGGACGGTTGCCGGGTTCGCGCCCAGGGCTGCGGCCGGCTCACGACCGGGGACCACGGTGGCGTCCGGACCCTCCCTCCTCCCGCCCAGGTCTTGGGCCCACGGTACCTCTCGGGACGTGGGGGCCGCCGCTTCGCGCCGCACGGTCTGAACCACAGTCCACGGCAACGTCCTTCGGCACAGCAACCTGGCCGCGCCGTGGGTCAGGGCTCTGAGCCCGCACGACTCAGGCGGACGCTAGGGCCACCGTCGCGGGCCCCACCAGTAGCGCCCACTCGCAACGCGCCCCGACCGCCCTTGCCTGCTTGGCGCGGCTCTCCTGCACGCCAGCGCGCTTAGCACCGCGGGACTCGTAGTTCCAGCTCAGGGGAAGTGGCGCACATTCAAGGGCGTCACACCACGTGATTCGCGCGCTCCAGGAAGTGACGTCACAAGCCACGCGTGGTGTGGTGCCGCCGTTTCCGCAAACAGAGTGGTGGATGGCGGTGTTGGTGAGTGTGGCGGTCTGATCCCCTGCCTTTCCTGGCTTCTTTGCCTTGGCTGCTCTGCTCGAGGAGGAGCTGGAACGGACGCCCTAAGTCCTGACCCGGCTCGCTTTCCGTTAGCCCTGGGCCTCCAGTGCTAGGCGCCTGGTGCTTCTCGGGCCCCCGGCCAGAGCAAAATGGGTTCTGCTCGGGGCGGCGGTAGCTGCTGCTTCTTCCAGACCGAGCGAGCCCAAGGCGGAAAAGCCGAAGCTGCTTCATTTCGCGCCCGGGGCAGAACTGAGGGGTGGGATGCGAAGAGGAGTTGTTTTCTGCTAAGTGGCCCCAGGGAAGCCTGAACCGGGAGCTGAGGGCGAGTTAGGCCGCGCCTGGGACGTGAAGGGACGAGCCTGGCTGGACAGCTCCCTTCTCCGCTCCGTGGCGGGTTCGGGCGTAGAGCTTAACCTGCTTGAGCTTTAGCCTGGCGGGAAGAAGGGACGTGGGTTGCTTCCGAGGGGTGACCTGCAATGCCAGGTGGAAATACCCACCTTGATTTCTGTCAACTCTTACACTAAACTCCTTTCTCGAAGATTCTGAAGGGCAGGTTTCTTTTGTTTGGAGTATTTTCATTATTCCACTGTTTTTCTTTGCGAAGCTAGGGATTGAACCCAGGATCCAGAGCATACTAGGCAAGTGATCTACCGCCAAGCTTTTTGACACTCGGTTCTAAAGATTCTTAGGCCTTTCTGCAATCCTCTGGAATGCTGTATTTCTGTGATGTCACATATGTGGAAATAATGGCCAATATACATAAAATTCACACTTAAGTCCAGTATTAATTTAAGCAATAATTACAGCTAATGTATCAGACTGCTTTGTTTGGATGTAAAAATCAGTTCTTTCCCTTTAGGAAATAAATGCCAGAAGAGAAGAGATAGAGATTTGATAATTTGGTGGCCAGTTTGCCTAGATAATCATTTGAAGTAGTTTTGCAAATCAGTTTTCTGGTTGGTTTTTTTTTTCTCTCACTGATTTCATCCTTCCTATTTCACACCTCTTGGAGCTCTATGAAATGAATTCTGGTGAAAACACATCTCTAGACGGCCTTGTGCCAGCAGGGTGCTCCAGAGGCACTCTCTCTTCTCAAGGGAAATTCTTTAAAATGAGTTTACTCTTTTCTTTGAGAGGTGGGGGTCTGCACAATTCCTTGAGATGCCTTCAAAGTATCTTTCCCATTATCCTGATTCAAATTTGTTGGCTTCCTCCCCCCCCCCCCCCCAGTACTGGGAGATTGAGGCCAGGGCCCCACAGGTACCTGTCACCCTGCTCCACCTTTTAAATTTTGAGGCAGAGACTCACCAAGTTGCGCAGGCTTCCTCTAGCCTCAAACTCATAAGCTCCCTCCCTTAGCCTCCCAAGTCTTTGGGATTACAGGAGTATGTCATAGCACAGGGCTGTTTTCTTTTTAAATGGCACTAACCTCTTCAAAAACCATGCCTTCTGCGTTAGGTTTTGCCTCACTGACCAAAATACCTGACAGAGACAAGGAAGAAAGATTTATATGGGCTGATGGTTTCAGAGGTTCAGTCCATGTTGCCGGGGAGGACATGGTCAAGGAGGCGGTTAGGAGCATGTGGCAGAGGAGAGCCCTTCATGTTATGGCAGATGAGCAAAGAGAGAACAGAAGCAGTGGCCCAGGTAAAACCTTCAAAGTCCCACCCTCTGTACCAGCTTCCACCATCTCTCTCCCACTTACCAAAGCCACAACTTCCCAAAATAATGCCACCTACTGGGGACCAGGGCTGGGATTTAGCTGAGTTGGTAGAGCGCTGCGCTGCAGTCTCTGAGGTCCCGAATTCAATTCCCAGCACCGCAAAAATGGGAGAAGGACCTGGCAATCCACTCCCAAGGCAATCCCAAAACAGTCAGCCATTGAAAACCCTATGAGGGTTGCTATGAGTCGGATACGGACTCAGTGGCACCTAACAACAACAACAACTGGGGACCAAGTGTTCAAAACATGAGACTGGGGAGGTGCATTTTACATTCAACCATAACATCTTCCTTAGCCTCAACATTATACAGGCTCTTCTGACCAAACTATATATTTTAAAAGTCCTTCTCTGTGTTTTGCTCCCAATTTGCCACTACAAACCCGGCTGAATGATGGACTGCTTTGAAATTTCTTCCACCACATTAATTATCCTGTCACCTTTAACTCAGCCTCCCACAGTCTCAGGACATAGACAAAATGAGATAAATTCTTTGCCAGAATGTAGCACGTATGGTCTCTAATCCCATGGAGTCCTTTTTTCCATCTGAAACTCATGAACCTGGCCTTTACTGTCCACATTCCTATTAGCATTCTGGTCTCCTGAGCTACTGGAGTAACCCATTATGCTCTGCTATACTAGGATTTCTCTAGCTTGCTTTTCCACACTCTTCCAAATTCCTCCTGCAAACCAGTTCCAGAGATTTCTCAACAGCATTGTCAGGCAGTATCCATTTCCTGTATTAGTTACTGTTGTGTTGCTGTGACCAAATGCCTGGGAAAAACAATTTTAAAAAGGGGATGATCTATTTTGGCCTAGTTACAAAGGGTTCCGTCCATAGTTGCTTGGGCAGACCTCATGGCAGTGGGAGTGTGTGACGGAGGAGCTTCTTCACCTTATGCCAGACAGGAAGCAGAGAAAGAAGTTATTGGGGACCAGGTATAACCTTCAAAGGCTTGTCCTCAGTGACATCTTTCCTCCACATTGGCCCCTCCTAAAATTTCCAGAACCTCCCAAAGGAGCCCCATCAGCTGAGGCCCAAACATTCAACACATGAGATTATTGGGAACATTTCAGATTCAGAGCCTAACAACTCCCAAACCTTCTTGATTCCCTTCATACCTTAGGCCAAAATAAATGTCTAACAGTTTCCTTTATTAAGTAGTTTATGCCTACTTTCAGATTCAGAGCCTAACAACTCCCAAACCTTCTTGATTCCCTTCATACCTTTGGCCAAAATAAATGTCTAACAGTTTCCTTTATTAAGTAGTTTATGCCTAAAAATTTAATAAATATCTCGTAACAGTTCTGTAGCCTGCAGCTATACCACTATGGCATCTGATCCCCTCAGATCTTGTAAGCTAGGGGCAGGGTCGAGCCTGGTTAGTACTTGAATGGGAGACCACCTGGGAAGACCAGGTGCTATAGGCTTGGGAGAAGGACCCAGCAGCCCACTTCCAAAACACAGCCATTGAAAACCCTATAAATAGAGAAGCACAACCATAATGTTTCATTTGTTGTATGTTGGGTCACTATGAGTTGGACACCGACTTGACAGCACCTAACAACAACAACAACAACAATTTTGTGCCTGTGTAAAAAAATTGTCAGGTACCATCAAGTCACGTCCAAATCACAGGGGCCCTATGTGTAACAGACTAAATGCTACCTGACACTTTGCCATGCCTGGCACTATTATCGGTGCTTCCCTCTATTCATAGGGTGTTCAATGGCTGATTTTTTTGGGAATGGGCTATTGAGTCCTTCTCTCTAGCCTCCAACATTATGTATTCCCAGGCTGTCTTCTAGCCAAGTATTAACCAGGCCCAACCCTGCTTAGCTTCCAAGATCTGACAAGATCAAACACCAGGGTGGTGTGGCTATAGACATAAAAAAATTAGTATATCTAATTGGGGAAAAGAGTAGTATTTGTGTTTAATTCTTGATTAACTGTAATTACTGCTGGAATGTGTGCTCCGGTTGGGTGCTGGGAAGCATATTGGATTTTGGGATTAGAGATGCTCCACCAGAGTGTAGACATTTGGGGGAATTATTCATCGTCATTAAATTTTTTAAGGGGTACGTACTGGAGACTTGAACCCAGGGCCTGCTCATACTTTGCAAGTGTTCTGCAACTGAGTTGCACCCCTGATTCCTCTTTTTAAAATTTTTTAAATCTTGAGATAGGGTCTTGCTAAGTTATGCAGGTTGCCTCTGGCCTTAAACTTGTGCCCCCACCTCCCAAGTTGCAAGAATTACAGGCACAGGCGTGTACCACTGTGCCTGGCATTTTGGGAGATTATAATTAGCATTACTACATATTCATAAGTTCATACGTAGTACATATATAGACATTTTTCCATATTCTCTGTGTATTGAGATTTGTTTCAAACTCCTAGTTGATCACTGAAATTAAATGGCTAGTTGTTGCTTGAAATTGTTGTAAAAGTCCTAGCATTAGTGCTTGTAAGTAATGTCAAAATTTTGCCATTCCAGTTTGGTTCATGAAGTCTTAGCATCAATTCAAGTAATCAAAAATGGAAAGTTCTGCAAAAGGAGAGAACTGTGAAAAGGTGTCTCTTGAGCAGGTAAAACCATTAATAGATTTGGAAACAGACATTAGGCTTTCTGAAGAGACTCCTGTCTGTGAGCAAGTAGACATGCCAAAAAAGGGAAAAGAGTTTCAAGATGGTCTGGTGGAAGAAAGTTCCAATCATGGGGAAGACACTCTGTCCAAGAGAAGAAAACTTGATGTTGAAATTGTCCCAGAGGGAAAACATTCTGGTGATGATGATGGTGTTTCCAAGAAAAGAAAGCTGGAAAGTGCTGACCTTCCAAAAGATGAACCTTCCACTGGCAATGGCACACAGAAAAAGAGAAGAGTAGAACTCGAGGATGTTCCTGAAAAGCAGAAAGTATGTTGAATATGTTTTTATTTATAATAGAATGTGTCAACTGGAAATGTGGTGCATCTGTGGAATTTACTGGTTTTTCCATGAACTTAATAGCTTAAGAATGCTCTACTTTTACTAGACAGTCTTAAGACAGTAGGCTTTTAGCTGTTAGAGTTTAATTTTTGTTGAGATGAAACTTGTGCTAATTAGTTAATTTCTATGTTATTTCAGAACTCTTATTTGAGGAGAAACTTGAAAGACAGTTTTTATAGTTGCTTTTTATTAATGTTTTAAATAAGAGTATGAGATCCAAATGATTTGTCCATTATTCATCTTTTTTTGTCTGAAGTAAAGTGATCACTTAGAGATAAATTTCAAAATACTACCCCGCTTTATATGCCTTTATTAATGTAAATAACTATAATTGTTTTCAACTTGTTAGTATGGTTTACATACAGTTTTAGTTAAGTGGATGCAGAAGCCTGATAGGTATTGTGGAACAAGGGATAGCAAATCATTTACCATTATGGGAAAGAATTCTGAAGCAGAATCTGGAGTCTGAGGAAGAGAGTACCTTAAAAGGGTAAAATTTTGCCATTATCCCTGAAGAGGAAAGTGGCAGATTGGCCAGGCTTATGTCTTTGGTGTCCTTATAACAAAGGGAAACTTGTATTTTAAACATAGCTTTTCAAACTTTTATTAACAGATTTTTTCTAAGTGAAATCTTGCCATTAAACCTGATATGTAAAATAAATAAAAGGTGAGGCACTTTGAAAAGGGAGGTGGGAGAATCTGAAGTCCTTTACCTACTATGGAATTTTTATAGAACGCCTAGGGTTTTAAGAGAATTCAGATTAATAGCATATAATAGAAGTGACCAACATTGAGTGTAGCCTACTAAATTCTAATCCTCTTAATGTATATTATTTAATTCTCACAACAGTTTCAATAATAACAAATGTAATAGCTTATTTCTGTTTTATTCCCTCAGGAGCTCCATCCACTAACTTTAATTTATTGAACTGAATAAACCAAAACTCTGGAAGAGTAGTGATTTTATTAAGACACACTAAAATTATACAGGTGAATAAACAGAATGAAAAATTTAAACCTAGGATGTTTTCTCATAAGGCTAGAACACAGATCTTAGGCCTGGTGGTAATTAGTGTCTTTCTCTCAGTCATGTTGTTGCTTTAACAAGGTTCACTTCAGTATTGTCGTATCCTATTGTAGGTCAGATCTGAGTCTTACTCACTGTTTTCTGATCCTTCATTTTGTTCCTTTTATTTTCAGAATTTGGAAGAAGGACACAGTTCAGCAGTGGCTGCCCACTACAATGAGCTTCAGGAAGTTGGTTTGGAGAAGCGTAGTCAAAGTCGTATTTTTTATCTAAGAAACTTTAATAATTGGATTAAAAGTGTTCTTATTGGTATGACTGATTTTTGCCTTTTAGTTTGGAGTGTTTTGTTTTAACTAATTAATTAAATTTGGCAGAGCTGTGGATTGAACCCAAGGTCTTGAGTATGCTAGGCAGGTGCTCTACCACTGAGCTATACCTCCAGCCCTAGTTTTCACTGCTTTTCCTTCTGCAATGTTAACCATTTGTCAAGCTACCAGGTCTATTAATTAATTTATTGAGGAAACTTGGGCTTTATAAAACTTGAGCCAAAACTAGCCCTTGAGAATGAATCATTTTACTGTTTTACTTTTGGTTGACTTCACAGGATATTAGTGAGTTTAATTGGTGTTAATGGGATATTAATAAGTGTTTCATTAATGTTAAGTTAATCATGCTTTTAGTTAGCAGTTTGCTTCTTTATACTTAGAATCAAGGTTACCTAATGCTGTTAGGTAATTATTTCATTCTAATAGTTTGGGACCAATGGCATATTGTTAGATTAAACATTCAGATTCCATTAAGTCAAGAAAAAGGACAGTATCATGATTTTATCTCCAACCCTTTAGTGAGTTGGCATCACTGTTCCATTGAGCTTGTTTTTATTGTATGGTTTCTTGGGAGAAATAACATTTACTTTGAGGAATGATGAAGACATTCAACTTTTTGGAGCCAATATCCTATCTATGGAAACGCACGTTTGAAATTAAAATTGAAGTGGGTGGAGAAAACATGATGTAGAATTTAATTATTTGTATATCTAGTACATTAAGAAGCCAGACATTTACGTTAGTTTAGAGAATGCTTAAAAGTTGATGTGTTTTGAAGTGTTTTCATAATGAAAAGGGGTTTATTTTGAGGAAGTTGAAGCAAAAGTGAGAATACTTTATTATACTAGAAAGAATAAAGTGCTGATTATGAGTGCTCTTTCTTGGTTTTGATGATAATTCAGTAGTTTTCAAAGAAAAATCCATTCTGAGAAGCATTACGGAGTGAACTAGGCTCATTTCAAACTTTAATATTTTCTTTCTTTTTTTAATTTTTAAATTTTATTTACCGTAAGTTAAAAAAAGGAGTGATTTTTGTTAAGAGAAACAAGAAAGGAGATGCTCTCAGACCACAGAGGGGCTACCCAAGAGAGTCAGCCTCACTTTTGTGTTTAGCATTCATGCTTTGTTACAGAAATGACATTTATTTGACTCTGCCAGATGTCAACTAGGATAAACAGGTGTCGAACTCTTTTCTAAGATTAATATTAAAGCATTTTCAATCTCTGTTCTTGATGTTCTCTCTGTACCCCAGCCCTGATCTCCTTTCAGCTTTTTTCTTTTCATTACCCTTAATGAAGCAGATAACTCGTTGGATTTTTTAATGATGTGTCATTTATTCAGGTATTTTTTCATTGAATAAATACTTCTGACTCCTTATTTTTCACATTTTACCTATATTATTTTTATAATTAGGAAAACAGGTAGCTTATAAAAAGACCTAAGTCAGACTTAGAATTTTCTCGTCTTAGTCTCAGGTTCTTTCCTTCCTCAGCTGTGGTGGTAACTGAGTGAGAGCTTTGCTATCTGTACATGTCTCTCTGGTCCTAGCGCAGTCACTGTGATCTGAGCCAGGGTCCCTCTGGCATAGACAACTTTTTTGTTGTTATTGGAGTATTGAAGTCAGGGCCTTCCACATATTTTGCAAGTGCTCTGGCACCGAGCTACATCCTCAGACCATTTCTAATTTTTTTATGTTGAGACAGGATCTCACTGAGTTGCACAGGTTCTGGCCTCAAACTTGCAGTCTTCCTACCTCCGCCTCCTTAGTCACTAGGATTACAGGTATGTATCACCACACGTGGTCCACACATAAATACTCTTTAGTTTCTCTTTATCTTCTTTTTTCCCCTCTTTAATCTTTAATGATAGAGAATCTTGGTTGTATTTTGAAATATCAAGTTACAAATTAACTATGTAAATGAAAGTATAATATTACATGTCAGTAGAGGTTAGTACATCATTGAAGGTAACAGTTTATGCTTTAGTAAAAATGCAGATGAGAAAATTTATTATGTCTGGTTTCTTTTAGGGGAATTTTTAGAAAAGGTACGACAGAAAAAAAACCATGATATCACTGTTTTGGACCTGGGATGTGGTAAAGGAGGAGATTTGCTCAAGTGGAGAAAAGGAAGAATTAATAAGCTAGTTTGTGCCGGTAAGATAAATATTGGCAGGGGAAAGAATTACTTGCAATCACTCTGGTGAATGAGAAATTAGAAGGGTGTCCTTACCACCATGACACTAAACTGTCTTAGGGCAAGTTTTCTTCCCTGAGGTTTTGCATGAGATGGGTATTAGCTAAAGGACTTTCCCAGTGGTTTTATTATACAGTTTAATGAGCCTGGGATAACTTTCCCTTCCCCAAAAGAGGAATCTATCAAAGATAATATGAATCATATCTAAAGGACAGGTTTGAAAAATTTTCTACTAGGCAAAATAGAAAATTGGAACATCAGAATAGTAATTAAGCATCAAATAAACAGGAAAAAAAACCTCATGGTTCACTCTTGGAGGTTGCTGAGAGACTTATTGTTCTGAAACTAATAGATTAAGGTGAGGGAGTAAAACATTTTTCTCACCTCTCCAATATGAACAATATTTCATGGTTAACCAAATGATTGAAACAGGAAATTCCTCTTTAGAAAAATCACTATTTTTTCACCTTTGATAAAATAATAGATCCATCCACAATCTTAAAAAGATACCGAAGCCATCAGTAAAAGGTCAATAGGAACTTAGTAAATGAATAAGTCAAACAGCTGAATCCAGTGCTCAGTCTTAACACTGAAGCGAACTCAGCAAGCCTTCTGTTCTTTGGTGTGGTGAATTAGAAGAAGGACGAACCGTCACCCTCAAAGTACTGCCTAAATCAGCACTTCTGAAGTTAGGGGGAGTTGATGAATCCTGCATACTCTTAAAAATTATTGAAGACTCTAGAACGCTTTTGTATATGTGGTTAAATGTGCTAATTACTTACCATTTTTAAAAATTAAAGCTGAGAACTTTGAAAACATGTTTTAATTCACTAAAAGAAAATCTAATGAGAATACTGGCATTTTTCTTTTAATTTTTGCTAGTCCTTTTTGAGTCAAAAATAATAGGAAAAAGTAGATTCTCAAAACTTTTTCTGTATTTAACATTGTTATTTTGGTTAATAAGTAGTTGTAAAATGAAGGATATTAACCTTTCCAGATAATTGTGGATATTTACCTTTGATTATACATCAAAAGTCAACAAATGGTAGTTCCATAAAGGTTAGTTATAATATGGAATTTGAAGCCTTATTCACAAACTTTTTATACTTCATTACATTAACATCCATTTGTCTGTCTTAACTTTCTGCATGATTTTTGTAATATTTGGAAAATACTTTTTCCTGAAGGTATGCATATCTTCTATGCATTGACATCAAGAAATCATAGTTGTTTAATATCACCGCTAATCAGAAAAGGTTTTTAAATATTGGGAAGATATTCTTTTCATGGTGGTTGATAAAAGTTCTTCAGAATTGTAATTTTCGCTTGAAAGTCAAATTTTATCTTTGGCAATAAATACCATTCATTGTCTTCCTTGAAATGACACTGTTCATTTTCCAGAAAATATGTGGAGGATACTCAAGTCTAAATAACCAGAGGTTGATGGTCATTCTTTCAAGTCAAATGACTTTCTGTGAAAAAGTGGCCAGTACATCTCACAGCTCAGAAAAGTTGCACCAGATGCTGTTCTTTAAGACCATCACAGTTGGCTACGTAGCAGAAATGTTCTTGTTACTTCTCATTTCATCACGCAGAATATTACAAGATATGTGTTCAACAGCCACGATTTAATAAAAATAATTTTTACTACTTTATCAAAAATATTTTTAAGGAAAGCTAATTGATATGTGGTGAAGATATATGACATTTTCTGGTGGTAACATTTGGAGTTGCTACTTTGTATTTGCGGCGAGGTACCTAGATTTTACCTGCCATTGGTTTGTACCTCTAGTACAAGTCTCAACACAAGGAAAGGGCAAAAACATTGTATTAATAAAATGGAAGCTTGTTATTTCCAAAAGTGGGCTTATGCATGAAAGTTAGATTGTATAATTAAAATTAGAATCTAAGCCTTCTGCTTTTAACTTTGAATAACCATTTAAAAATCATCCTAGAACTTTTCTGGTATCAGTACCTGAAAAAAAGCAAGCTTCTAGTTCCTTCTGAAAAATGATAGGGCATTTGCACTGGAACAGAGGGAATGAATCTGTTTTAAAGGGAATAGAACCTATTGTTTGTACTAAAGCTGGATTTCATCCAAATTCTATCAGTTGAGGTCAATGTCTAGAGTTTTTCTGTGTTGACAATTACTAACATGCTTCCACTCTTCCAGATATTGCTGATGTTTCTGTCAAACAGTGTCAGCAGCGGTATGAGGACATGAAATACCGTCGTGATAATGAATATATTTTTAATGCAGAATTTATAACTGCTGACTGTTCAAAGGTACGGGTTGGATTTTTGTTGTTGTTTGTTTTTTTAACTTGTTTTTTGTGATACCGTGCATTGAATCCAGGGCCTCCACATGTGGGGCAAGTGCTCTACCACTGAGCTGCCCCCTCTGTTTTTGTTTTATAAATCATTTGTTAAAATGTGCTTTCAAAAATTAGAAATCTTAGGATATTCATTTTCAGTTTCAACTAGAAATTCTGTTGTGATAAATTGCCTTCAACAACCCACTGAGTACTCCTAGGATTTATTTTACTTTTAATAACCTGAGTTTTTGAAATCATTTTGCTACTTTTGGGGTTGGATAAGATTTATGCTCATATGTAGTCATTCCTCAGTAGTCAGTGGTTGGGTCCAGGACCTCCCACAGAGACCAAAATCCACAGATAATCAAGTCCCTCATAAAATGGCATAGTATTTGCAGATAACCAATGCACATCCTCCTGGATACATTAAATCATCTCTAGATGGTTTATACCTAATACAATAAAAATGCTCTGAAAATATTTGTATTGTTTAGGGAATAATGACAATAGAAAAAGTCTTGCAGATGTTATTTCTTTTTTTTATATCTTATATTTCCAGTCCATGGTTGGTTGAATCCACTGACTCAGAACCTAAGATTATGCAGGGCTGACTTTTGAAATAGACCTGGACTTGACAGCATATTTTGTTCACTTTGTAATTTATTGGGATAGTTTTCCAATATATCAGCATCTTTTTTGCTTTTTCTGTATTCCACCTGTTTTTGAATTTCTTAACTATGAATTAAAGTCTCACTGTGAACTTAATGTTCTGATTTTGTAGTTTATTTAAATATTACAGATACCTTTACTCAATCATATATACTTTGAAGTTTTGAAAGTGAGAGAGAAATATGGTAGTATGCTGCTAGAAAGTTGGCAATCTTTTAAACAGTTGTATTTCTTTAAGATGCTAACGTCAAAATACTTTTTCTTGCCCAATATATTTATTTATTTCCTTATTTTTTGAGACAGGGTTTTGCTAAGTTACACAGGCTGCCTTGGGCTTCAAACTTAGGATCCTCCTCCCTCTACCTCCTGAACTGCTGGTGTTACGGGCATAAGCAACCATGCCTGGCCCCAGGTTATTGTTGAGTGTCACTTTACTTTAGTTCTCAAGTAAAGCCAAATGAAAGGATCAATTTAAAATGTCATATTTGATTACCATATTTTAAACATGATTTCAGAATCCCCAGGCTTTTCAATTCTTGTGAAACTAGGAATCAAATTATTCTTTTAAGCCAGAATAATATGGCCATTATTACACATAACAAAGGAAAAGATAGGTTGAAGACTGTGATAAAAAATGATTGGGGACAGAACATGCCTGCTTTCATTTTAACCTTAAATTCTAGTAATTAACTTACTAAGAAGTTTTAATCTATGTTGTTAATTAGTCAAAATCTTAACCAATTTACATTTGTTGTAGGAGCTTTTGTTTGACAAATTCCATGACCCAGCAATGTGCTTTGACATCTGCAGTTGTCAGTTTGCTTGTCATTACTCCTTCGAGTCCTCGGAACAGGCTGACATGATGCTCAGAAATGCTTGTGAGAGACTTACCCCTGGAGGTTATTTCATTGGCACCACTCCCAATAGCTTTGAACTGATGTATGTATTTTTAAATACCCTGTGTTCAAGTAATACTCACTATTAAGCTTATAATATTAAGTAGCAAATATTTATCACAGAATTTATAAAACATGCCATTTAGTCTTATAAGAGTTGAGCATGTTCATAATGTATTTGATAATGTCTTTTGGTAAGTTAGTTTTTAGACAAACTAGTCCATGGATGAACTTTTAAAACTTCCTTATGTGCAAGTTAGAGACTAAGGTTACACTAAGCAAGAGGCCATAGGGGTAGGCAAACTGCCAATCTGATACTGAGGCTGGGAGACTTAACCAGCTGTTACAAGAGTGACACCTTCCTGCCTGATTTCATAGTGAGACTATAATGATCTCTTAGTACATTGCTTCTTAAAAGTAATTTTACTCCAGTTATAAATCTCATTAAATATGTTTTAAAATTGCATTGTGTAGTTTTTCACATACATAATATGATCAAAATAAATATATTAATCATGGTTTTAATCTTTTTATTTTGGTTGGGGGATAACCCTGATAGAAGACGCCTTGAAGCTTCAGAAACAGAATCATTTGGAAATGAAATATATACTGTGAAATTTCAGAAGAAAGGAGATTATCCTTTATTTGGCTGCAAATATGACTTCAACTTGGAAGGTGTTGTGGATGTCCCTGAATTCTTGGTCTATTTTCCATTGCTAACTGAGTAAGAATGTTATTAATCTGTAACTGTTCGTCTTTTTGTCTTATGAGGAAAAGCGGGACAAATAAAAAATGTTATTCATCCCCTATTTTAGTTGAAGCCAAAAGGAAAAAATCTAACCTTGTAAAAAGGTGGTAGCCTCAGATCTATGTTGGTGACATAGGCCTGTTACAGCCTAACTTACCTAATTTTCTTTCATTCCTGGAATTATTTTACCTTGGGGGCAAGAAAGGGAGCCAGTTGCCTTCATCTTGTAGCAGAAGATATCTGACCTTGCAGATAGCAAAAGCTTTTCTGTAAGTGCATACTAGTAATTTTAATAATATACAATGAGACTTCCTAAAGCAAAGATCCTCCTTTTGGCAGAGATAGGTATCAGAAAGTTGTTTACATTTCAGTATAGCTTTGAAATTGATGGTGTCACCAGCAATGTGATAATAATATAATAAAATCCTGATTCAGGAGTATTCCTCCATGTGCCTTAATTCCTAAGAGTCCTATGTGCCTTAATTTCTAAGAGTCCTAGCAAACTGTAGACACAGGAAAAGTTAGGGGTAATGGGCTTTATTGGTAAGGCTCTGAGGCTTTCTGATGCATACTTTGGTCTCAGAGAGTTCTCTGCTGGGAAGAATACAAAAGTCAACTTGAATGGAGACACACAGTTGACCCAACTTGATTTCCTACTTTTCCCCAACAAATCTTTTATTTTGCATGTTAACTGAGAGAAACAAGACCTTTTTTTCTGTTTAGTTTTAGTTGATGATTATTTGAATTTGGATTCAGCTTGTAAAGATGCAATGTTCAATTCAGGATGTGAAGGAGGGGGTGTAGATGGACATTTGAAGGCAGGTAGAATGTTCCTTATGTGAGGAAGTTCTATTACACCTAACAACAACAATTGTGTAAACATTTTATACAATAGTAAAAGAGTGAAGTAACATTGTGACTAAGCATGAGGAAGATACTATCCCCAATTTTATAGATACCAGCTACTTAAAAGGTTTAAAAATTCAATCACCTTTTTTTTTGTTGTTATTCTTACAATTAGTAAACTGGGGAAATGTTACGGCTCTTTAACTTTATAAAAGAAGACCTTAAACAGTTGTCTTTCATATGTTTCATATGTTAACTTGGTGTTTTTGGTTAACACAGTTGGTGATTGTACCCAAAAAGAAGAAGAAAACAAAAGATTTTGTGAAATGCTAAAAAAGCTCAGTAATCTTTTCTACTTAAATTGCCTAATGATATTAAACTTATAAAATCCTGGGCCCTCATTTTAATATCTATTTTTTAAAAAAATTATTAAAACAGTTATTTAGTGAGATCAATTCTGAAAATGTTTAGAGATTTTGAGATGTCCTTCTGCTATTTTATTAATAAATTGAATAAAAATATAATTAACTTATTGCAAACCTATTCAAATTGCTCAAATTAGGTTCCTTGTAATTGTGACATTTTTAGATATAAAACTTGTTTCATTTCTAAAGGCTTATTTTAGAGACTTATGGCAGTAAGTGAATTGCCTGGAATAAGAGCCATACCTTTGCTCATGCTGTTTTTCCAGAGAGGGCTAATTCATATAACAACCCTGACTTCCATGTACTTTCTAAACACTGATCCCAGGGGCCCCAGACATTCCCCTGACTCTCCCCTGCACTGTTCCCTCACACTCAAGCCCTCCCATCTGCCTTATAAGGGTCTTTCCCCCTTCTCTTCCTTTACCTACTGCCTGAAGTCCTCTCCATGTTCCTCATGTTACTGACAGATTGTAATTATAAGTTGGCAAATGTAGTGGGGAAAGCAGCCCTGAGAGTATAATGGGAAACCTACTGCAACTTAGGAGTCCAGGAAGACGGCTATAAAGACGCAATGTTCAATTCAGGATGTGAAGGAGGAGGTGTAGATGGACATTTGAAGGCAGGTAGAATGTTCCTTATGTGAGGGAAAATGTGTCTGTAGGCCCTGAAGTGTGCTAGTCCAGGGAGCTGAAGGAAAGCCCAGTGACTGGGTCTTAGGGAATCTATAAGGTGGTGTCCTGTGATAACGAGTACCTTTTGAATTGTGTTCCAAGAGTACTCAAGCCCAGGGCAGGGAATGAAAGAGGTAGTGATAGGACCAGGTCTGTGGTTTTGAAAGTTTAACCTAGCTGTGACCTACAGCTTGTACCACCTTGGTACCCTATCCTGTCATATCTCAGAAGCTAAGCAGGGTCAGGTCTGGTTAATACTTGGATGGGAGACCACTTGGGAACACCAGGTGCTGTAGGCTTGGGAGAAGGACCTGGCAACCCACTCCCAAAAAACTGTTGAAAACCCTATGAATAGCAGACAAGCACTGACATAGTGCCGGGCATGGCACAGTGTCAGGGCATGTTTCATTCTGTTGTACTTAAGGTTGCTATGAGTTGGACCCGACTTGACAGTACCTGACAACAACAGTCTGGCTGCAATTGGAAAGTTGATTGAGTTAGGGTAAGACTAGAAGCAGGATGAACAAAGAGGTTGCTGGACTGGTATGGTCAGGTAGTGGTAGTGATTGGTGCAGGCTGGGGGCAAATGAAGGCTGTAAGAAGTGTATCTATCTAGCCAGGCACAGTGTCTCACACCTGTAATCCCAGCAACTCAGGAGGTAGAGTCAGGAGAATTGCGAGTTTGAGGCCAAAGGCAGCCTGTGTAACTTAGACCCTGACTCAAAATTAAAAATTAAAAGTGGGCTGGGTGGTGGTGCAGCCCTGTGGCAGAGGACTTGCAGAGTATGTACAAGACCCTGAGTTCAACCCTCAAGTACCAGAAAGAAACAGAAACAAAATAACATAAAAACAGTGTGCCTATCTGCAATAGACATGCCAGAGGTAAAGAGAGAGGGCTCAGTTATGTATTGACCCCTGTGGGCTTAAGAGGGAAGCAGCAGCATGGATTGGCAGAAAAAGTGTTGTGAGGTTTCAGCCTTAGGTGTGAGAAGTTGGTGAATGTCTGTGGCACACCAGAGACTTCTGTAAGCAGGGGAGTTAATGAGCATGATCAGAGAGCTGAGCTCTGGACAGTCTCAACAAGCTATAAAATTAGGACAGGGAAGGTAAATGGGGCTGTGGGCCACATTTTTCACAACCTTACCATTTAGAAGTTGGGTGAAAAGGAAACCTGTAAGACAAACTGCAAAGAAGCAGTCGCAGAAGTTGGCTGCCATTTTCAGTGCAGCTGTGGGGAATCAGATAAAAGAGAATTGATGGACAAGTTCCCTGTAGCTCTGCTCCATTTCACAGCTCTAGGCCACCTTTTATGGCACTTCCTGATCTGTTTGTGACTAATAGTGAACTGTCTGCTCCTGCTAGCATTTAGAATGCTCCTTCCTTATGGTCATGGTCACTACTATGTTACTTTCTGTGTACTCTTGTAAACTTGTGAAGCCCAGAAGATGCCACTGTTGTCACTGCAGAGGAGAACTGTTGAGGAATTACACATTTTGGGAACCTTTTCATTAAGTAATCTTTTTTTTGGACAGAATGGCAAAGAAGTACAATATGAAACTAATCTACAAAAAAACATTTCTGGAATTCTACAAAGAAAAGGTTAAGAATAATGAGAATAAAATGCTGTTAAAACGAATGCAGGCTCTGGAGGTAAGTATCTGGAAAAGATCATGATAAACCTGTCTGGCTATTTTGAGATCCTCTCAAGGCTGCTAGATATTTGGGTGTATTATGCAGATTATTATAACTGCTCTGGACTCTCCAGCTCCTAGGATGGAGCTTGGCACAGAGACTTTCCATGGTGGGTGCCCAGTGAAGACTTGGTGAGCAAATGAGCGACACTCAGCAGATTCTGGTTTTAGGTAGTACTGCTTTAAAGTAGGATTTCCTAACCTTAGGATTGTTGGCCTTGTGGACAATAAGGACAATAAGGTGCCTGCCAGGAGCAGGCCTGGGCCCCAACTGTGACAGACAAGGGAGCAGGTCCTACTGTAGGTAAAATCATCCCCAACTCAGAGCTGCGTCTTGACAACACTGCCCTACAATTACATCACTCACTCAGACCTTTCCTGCGAGCAGTAATAGCATGTAGTTTGAAAGGGTCAAAGGCACACTCATGTTGTGCACAGTTTTATTCTCTGATGACTGTCTAGTGAGACTGAGGGTTTTGGGATGTATTGAGGCTGAGACCCATGGGGCTCCCATGCTTCTCCTTGTGCAGACCTTTCACATCTAGCTGGCAGTTAATCTCTTGGTTTCCTTCATCAGGCAGTGTTTCATTGGACAGATCTCAAGTGTTCATTGAGCATGTTATTGATCAGGACCTTAGATCTGCAGAATATAGTCATCAAGTGGGCCTTAAACTTCAGAGAATTCATTCAGTTTAGAATATTCCTTTAAGTACTTTAAGCACACCCTGACTTATTTATCCTCATAGTTATCCCATGAAGTAAGCAGAGCAGTCACTTTTCACACTTTTTTAAAAAATAGGCAGCCTAACACTCAGAATAAAGGAGTGAGTGGTTCAAGGTCACATAGCTATTAGCTTAGATATTCTTCAACTTTTGTAGGTGACAGAGTCTCCTGTTGAAGTTGTATCCACACTGTCTCCCTCACAGTGTTGAGTGGCAGGGTCTTGTTTAAATCCTGAATTGCCTTTTGAAACCTTTAGTTAATAAAATAGCCACTAGGTAAGTTTCTTTCTTTTTTTTTTTTTTTTTTTTTTTTTTTTTTTTTTTTTTTTTTTTTGAGACAGGGTCTCGCCAAATTATGTAGACTGCCTCTGGTCTCGAACTTGTGATCCCCTGCCTCTGCCTCCTGAGCCGCTAGGATTACAGGCATGTGCCACTGTGCCCAGCTAGTTAAGTTTCTTCTATTTTAAAATAAGGAATATTTTTATTTGCTTTGTATTAGGAGTAGGAGCTTGTTTTATTCGTCTTAAGGGAGAGGAAGAAACTAGAGACAGTTGTGCATAAGTCCCACATACTTGTATACCTTAGTAGGTTGCCCTTTCCTGATGGCACTTTATATGCACAGTGATAATTACTCCTATTTCCTGTCAGCATGCAGGTAATGAATTCATTGGTGTAACCTGTCTTACAATGTACCTATGTAATGGGATATGAGAGAGCAAGGATCTTATGCTATATTGAGAGACAAACATGCAAGCAGAATTCAGTACAGTGTGAGGGCTGTTGGTAGTAGCAAAGAAATGTTGAAAGGGCAGTGAATATATACAGTGGCCTTAGGGTGAAGGTAGAGAAGCAGGAGAGAACAGCAGCTGTTTGAGGAAGTGCCAGTAACTTTCCTGTCTCTTCAGTGTACTGCTTTTCCAGTCGTCTCTCCTGGGTGCTGCCTGTGAGGATACATGTCACTATGGCTGTCTGGGGATGCGAGCAGTAATAGCATGTAGTTTGAAAACTTCTTTGGTTTTCTTCCTACATCATGACCAAGTCACTTCTATGGGCCAGTGAAAAGACGGAGCAGCAGAGGGCAAGACTCAATAAGAGTGAGGATGTTACTTGGGTAGCATTACAGAGGATGTTTTGGAGGGACATTGAGACTTGGGCAGAAGAGTAGGCAGGATGCTAGTCCTTTAGTCCAAGTTAGAGATTTAGTGGATCTCCCTCTTCCTATCTACTATAAAAAGTCTTTTATCAAAGCATCCAGCCTTCAGCTGGTTGGGGGTCCAGGACTAGAGCTCCTTCTACTTTCTCAGAGCACTCAGCAGAATAAGAGAAAGATGGAGAGATGGGAGCCAAGGAGCACTGGTCCTAACTGCTTGACACCTCCCTTCTATTGTTCACCAGTGAACTTATCTGGGAACAATTCCAGAAAGTAATGCCTTTGAGAGGAGTTAATAGGATGTATACATTTTAGTGCCTGTAGCCATAGCCCTGTGGCATCCAATCCTGTCAGATCTCGGAAGCTAAGCAGGTTCGGGCCTGGTTAGTACTTGGATGGGAGACCACCTGGGAACACCACATGCTGTATTGGGAGACGGACCCGGCAACCCACTCCCAAAAATCAATCTGCTATTGAAAACCCTATGAACAGCAGAGAAGCACTGACAACAGTGTTTCGTCTGTTGTATGTAGGGTCTCTATGAGTCGGATACTGACTTGATGGCACCTAACAACAACGACATATATTTTAATAAGTTTGTGTGTGGTGGGGTGAGAGATCAGTTTTGCAGCTTTAATATTGTGTATTGATTGGTCTTTCAAAATGAACAGTAGAGGAGAAGGAGATGTCTACTGATAGGCAAATAATCTGCTAGTGGAGGTGTATACTGATGAGTTCAAGAACATATTTAGAAGAGTGGTATGAAAACCATTCAAAATAAAGTTTGAAGCCTTGTGATATCTTCACCCTGTAATTGCGGGACTGAAATTCAACAACAAAACTTAGTGTTGTTTCTTTTATCCTTTGAGTTAAGATGTGATGAAAAAGGAAGTTGCTAATGCTGACATTGTGGAAGTCCTAAACAGTCCAATACTTTTTTTTTTTTTTTTTGGTGTTGTTTCCTTGTTTTGTTTTTTGTTTTTGACACAGGGTCTTATGTGTAGGGTGTAGCTCAGGCTGGTGTGAAACTTATTGTATAGGCTGGCCCAGGCTGGCCTTGAATTTGTAATCTCCTGCCTTTGCCTCCTGAATGCTGGGTTTACAAACACATGCTTCCACACGAAGCAGCCCACTGCTTTTTTGAACAGCAAATAAAAAACTTAATTTCCAATGACTGAACATGCTATAGGATATTTATAAAGAAAAAGGGAAAGGAGAGAACAAAGTTGGTATTCATGGTCATTTTCTTCGAAGTTCCTTAGGGAGACCTACATATCAGATTCCTTCCTACCTAGTATGTTGCAATAAGACAAAGGTAATTATAAATAATGTGTAATGTTTATAGGAAAGATGATTGCTTTAGTAAATATTATTTGCTGCTAAATGGTACTTATTTGTAGTAAAATTATATAGTTTATCCCAACTATGGCTATTCCAAGATTGTGATAAAAGTTAACCATAATAGCTGCTTTAAGAGAAGATTCCCTCCCCTGGAGTAGTCCTGAAGTAATACTTAGTGTTTATCCTTGTTATTTTGTGATTTACTGTGTCAAGTTCTGAATTACTAATTTCGTGTAATATCTCAGCTAGCATCTTCCATTCACTTCCCCAGCCGTATCCTGCAAACGAGAATTCTAAGCTTACCTCTGACAGGGTGGGTGACTATGCACACGCAGCAGAGTACATGAAAAACAGTCAAGTCCGCCTACCTTTGGTAAGTTTTCACTTTTGAAAATATTTTATAGAACACAGAAAAGAAGCATGCATTATATGGAGATTGTTGTTGTTAGGTGCTGTCAAGTTGTATCCGACTCATAGCGACCCTCAATGAGGGTTTTCAGTGGCTGTTTCAGGGTTGCCTTGGTAGCGGAGTGGATTGCCACTTCTGTCTCCCATTTTGTGGTGCTGGGAATCGAATTTTCGGGACCTTAGAGGCTGCAGAATGGTGCTCTACCAACTGAGCTAAATCCAAGCATGTGGAGATTAGGAGATTATTTCTCTTTTTTACAATACCTGAGCTCACTAAATTATAAATCAGATGTATAATGATGCATTTCCCCTATGTTAGGAAGACTTCTGATGTCATAGACCCTAGATTAAGACTTATTTCAGTGACCTAGCATGAAGTGCTGCTGCTTCTGAGGCAGTAAGGTTAGGGAAAGTAACTGGCTTGGTTTATAAGATTCCCTGCTGGTTCAGGCACCACTAATTGAGGGTTCCAGAGATAGAATTCAGAGCTCCATGAACTTAAATGGGGAAATGGGAGGAAAGTACATCTTCATTTGTACTAACTTCTGTGTGAAAATTTACATATTTTAAAATTAAATATATGTCAGTACCAAAGTGATACGAGCTATAGCTGTGATTGTGTCGTGAGTAGAAACTGTAGATATTTTTATAGCACATTTCTGCTAATGTCATAGGCTATTGTTCACATTCATCACTGCTTTAAAATTACGCTAGGTCCAAGAATTGCCACTGGAGTTTATTAAGTCAATAGCATGTGCAGCCGTGCACAGTGGGGCACACTTATAATCCCAGCAACTCAGGAGACGAGGCAGGAGGAGTTCAGATTCTGTGCAGAGACAGTCTGCATAAATTAGCGAGACCCTATCTTAAGATAAAAAATAAAAAATAGGGGTGCAGCCCACTGGTAGAGCATTTGCAAAGTATGTGTGAGGCCCTGGGTTCAATCCTCAAGTACCGCCAAAAAAAAAAAAATATATATATATATAAATATATATATGTATATATATATATGTGTGTACACACACACACACACACACACTCACTCACATATGTGGGAGAAGGACCAGGCAACCCACTCCCAAAAATCAGTTGGCCATTGAAAACCCTATGAAGAACAGAGAAGCACAATAGCGTTTTGCCTGTTGTACGTAGGGTCACTATGAGTCCGATACCGACTCTACAGTACCCAATGATGACAACATATATGTATGTATGTATATGTGTGTGTGTGTGTGTATGTATAAAATATGTATATATATATAGTACAGAGCAGCACATATATTTGTTTTTGTTGTTGTTAGGTGCCGTCAAGTTGTGTCCTACCCATAGTGACCCTCATAGGGTTTTCAATGGCTGATTGCTTTGGGATTGCCTCAGGAGTGGATTACCATGTCCTTCTCCCATTTTTGCAGTGCTAGAAATTGAACCCAAGACCTTAAAGACTGCAGAGCAGTGCTCTACCAATTGAGCTAAATCCCAGCCCAGCACATATATTGCTATACTAAAATGGTTAAATTTTTAGTAACTAATTCATTTCCTTTGTATAATATGTACTTTATTTTGTGGTTCCTTTGGAAAAACAAAAAATGTTACTCCCTCCTCCAGTGCTATTTAGGCTTTTTAATTATTTCATTTTCAAGTTAAAAGTTTAAGGTAGAGGCTTTTCCAGTCATTCGGGCACACACCACACAAATACCCTTATTAAACATGTTCATCCCTTTTGGTGGAAGGACAAAAATGGCGAGATGTCATCAAAAGTTAATCTCATTAATTTCTTTTGTATGTGTAGATCATAATACTAGTAGTAAGTGGTATATATTTTTACAGTGGGGCTGGGATTTAGCTCAGTGGGTAGAGCGCTGCCCTGCAGTCTCTGAGGCCCCTAGTTCAATTCCCAGCACCGCAAAAATGGGAGAAGGGCCTGGCAATCCACTCCCAAGGCAATCCCGAAGCACTCAGCCATTGAAAACCCTATGATGGTCGCTATGAGTCGGATACCGACTCCATGGCACCTAACAACAACAACAACATTTTTACAGTGAAGTTAAGGGATTTTTGGCCACCTCAATCCTCTATTGACTAATAAGAAAATGTTTACTTTCATATTGAATCTAAAATTTTCTTTTTCTTTTTAATTTTAGGGAACCTTAAGTAAATCAGAGTGGGAAGCTACAAGTGAGTATATGATCAGTGCCAGTTAACTAACTTTCAGAGATTCTTTTTCAAAGGCTCATCTTACATCCTTGAATATGTCTAGTTCTCCTTTCTTGCATAGCTGTGTAATGACAAGAGGAAGTATATGCAGGCTACAGCTCAGCAAAGATGTCCAGGAGCACACATGAACATTTGCATTGTGTCCTTGTCACTAAATGGGTGTCTTACTTCAGAATTCTTTTGGACTTTTTGGCTTCTTGGACACTTCCATGTATTTTTTTTTTTTTTTTTTTTTTTTTTTTTTTTTTTTTTTTTTTTTTTTTTTTTTTTGGCCACTCTTAGGTTGAATAAAGGCAGAATGTAGAACACATAGTAAGCAGGAGCTTAGAGGAGTGTGTGATTAGAAGTGAACAAGCTATAGGGAGCAGAGTCCAGGGCCTGCAGTTCCTCAGCAGGGAGATGCTGAGAATGTCAGCTCACAGAGCCTCAGTGTTAAAAGGATCCTGATTCCCATACATGGGCTCCCTGAGAGTCTAAATGGGAATTCCCACTCTCTCTTTAAATGTTTGTTAATTATGTTGAAGGCACATGTGGTAATCTGAGACAAGCTATTTGATAAACATCAAGTGTTGACTTATGTAAAATTCTATGAAGGAACCTTGTTGTTAGGTGCTATGGAGTGGGTGTCCTACTCATAGTGACCCTATATACAAATAGGCAAAACAGTATTGACAGTGCTTCTCTGCTATTCATTGGGTTTTCAGTGGCTGATGGTTTTTTGGGAGTAGTTTTTTGGGAGTGGGCTGCCAGGTCCTTCTCCCAAGCCTATAGTACCTGGTGTTCACAGGTGGTCTCTTATCCAAGTCCTAACCGTCCAACCCTGCTTATCTTCTGAGATCTGACAGGATCAAGTGCCATAGTGGTATGGCTGCAGGCCGAAAGGATCTTCTTGTTGTTAGGTGCCGTTGAGTCAGTGTCCAACTCATAGCGACACTATGTACAACAGGCAAATCACTATTGTCAGTGCTTCTCTGCTATTCATATGGTTTTCAATGGCGGATTGATTTTTGGGAGTGGGCTGCCGGGTCCTTCTCCCAAACCTACAGTATCTGGTGTTCCCAGGTGGTCTCCCATCCAAGTACTAACTAGGCCTGACCCTGCTCAGCTTCTGAGATCTGACACAATCAGAGGCCACCCTGCTACAGCTGCAGGTGAAAGGATCTTAGGGAATTAAAAAAGCAAGCAGGTGTCTGCCTTCTAGAATTTAATGGAAGAAACAAACACAGGTAAATGTACTTCTAGGGAAACTTTTAAGTGCTAAAGTTACTATAATAGCAAAAGCAAATTAAGAAGAGTTTAATGAAAACTGGTGAAATCTGGGAAATAGTAGATTTTATTGAATACAAAACTTGTCTGGTGCTGTTCTAAACTTATCTGTTGTAACTTATTTAATCCTCACACCAACTTTATGAATACACATTTACTATGTCTCCTTTTCATAGATGAGAAAGCAGTTAAAGAACTTGTCTAAAATCACAGAACTAACCTTGTGATTAGTTAACCTAAGTTTGTTTATTTTCTAACCATAACTTCATGGAATCCTTGATACTGCCAGGTTTGAGTTAGAAAGGAGAGAAAATTCCTAATTGCATATCTGATATCAGACTCCAGCATCTTGGTGGTGTTTATAGTGACTGTGAGTGGTAGAGGTGGGATTTTGACAAGGCTGCGCTGGGGAAAGGTCACTGGGGGTCAGGGACATGGTAAGCTGAGCCAGCCAAGTGGGAGTTGGCTGGCCTGCCTGAGCATGCTATAGACAGCTTTGCTTCCTCATCCTATGCAGGAGCTGTGGTGCTGAGAGCCACTTGGCCTGTCTGTGTTTGCTGTCTTGACAGCCACATTTCATTTCAACTAGAAGGAATCTAAAGCTAGTAAATAAGGAGCTACAGAATAGCATGACCAAAGTGGTGTTTTGTGAAGATGGGTAGGGCATTCCTGTTCGGTTGAGTTGGAAGGGCTACAGGCTTGGGAAGCTTCCTCACAGTCTGCCATCCTTCATCTGTTCTTCTTTCAAAAATAACCTCGAACTCAGCCTGGCAACACATATGTATAGTCCTAGAACTCCTGAGGCAGGAGGATTGTGAGTTTGAGGCTAACCTGGGCTTATAATGAGACTGTTTCAAAAAAGAGGGGGAAAAAAAGCTCAACTCACATGTAGGCTTTGTCTCCACTCCCAGTGGAGTATCCTTTGTGCCTTGAGTATCCTCGTGATGTTTTAAGGTATTTTCTTACTGTACAGTCTATTGGTATCTTACTAGAGCATGTAACAAATTTGACCTTCCATGTGGTAAAGAATAGGGCATCATAAATCCAGTTAGCTCTCTGTGAGTGAATACACACGGGAACAGGACACCTTGTTTAGAGGAGTACTCTTTGGCCCAGATTCATGCAGAATACCATTGAGGCTCTCTCTTTTTTCCCCCTCACTGTTTTTTTTTTTTTTTTTTGAGATAGGGTCTAACTGTGTAGTGTAGGCTGGCCTCAAACTTGTAATCCTCCTGCCTCTGTCTCTCGTTTAGTGGGATTACAGAGAAGTAGTATCTCTTAGGTATTTATACGGCTTTTGACTCTCTCCTCACCAGGTCCTACAACAACACAATACTTAGGTAGTTGGATGAATTTTAACATGTTATGTTACATATGTTCCTTATATTTTTTCATATTAGTATTTAAGTTCTTTTTAATAGAAAACTTAAATTGCCACTGCCTGTACCATTCATTATAGTGTAATTATTCTATACACCTATCTTACTCAACGTAAAAAAAATGAGTCATAAGGTGTTTTTAGTTTTAATTTTCTTTGCTTTTACAGTATTAGGTTTTTCTTGCCTGAAAAGTGTTTTTAGAGTTGATGAATTGGCTTTTCCATGGGCTGTGATGTCACTGTTACAGTTGACAAATGTTTGCACTGTAGTAAACATAAGTGATCCCTTGTCTGCCTATAAATGACTCAGATAAGAGAAGAACTTTTAAAAATTAATGATTTTCTTCCTCTCAAAAGCTGCTAGAGAGCCTAGGAATGGTTATCTAGTTACAAACAGGGCTGAGATTGTTTTTTTACCTGGATGATATAAGAACCCAAACTCTTAACTTTTATTTGTTTCCTCCATAGGTATTTACTTGGTTTTTGCCTTTGAGAAGCAGCGCTGAGCACTTGGGCAATTGACCCAGAACAGCACTCCGTCCTGTGCAGATTGGAACAATCCATCTCAGATAATTTGACCACTCTGTTTATTTTAATAGTAAATTAATCCTAACTGCAGGTTGCTGCTATAAACCTCAGTGTATAGATTCAACAATTACGGTCGGTGACAGATTAACTTTAGTGTGTATGGGACCCTTGTCTTTAAACATCCACTTTTAAGTAATGTTCTAAGAATTCCATTTGCCTCTGCTGTTTTGGCCAATAGAAACTCTAACCTGTATTGTGAAAGCAGCTGGCCCCTCACAGTGTTGTGGCTTGCGGGGCAGGGGTCCACAGGTGGTTCTGGCAGGAAAACCGGAACCATCGTAGCACTGGGGAGAGAGCCGTAGTACTGGGGAGAGCTACTAGCTGTAGCACTGGGGAGAGAGTATATAGGTACCAGCATGTGCTCGTTTTTAGTTGTCACATAATATTTTTCAAGGTTAAATGGATTACATTCTATATGCTTGAATATCAGTGTTCAATGTATTATATTGCGGAAAAAGTTTAAAACTTGGGTTTAGATGGTCATAAAAGTTATTTGGCTAGAAGTTTTATCAGTTTACTACATTTTGATAAAATAACTGTTAATATGCTGCAATTCTGGAACTGTTTAGAAGGTTTTGGATGGCAGCATAGAATTATTTTGGAATTTTTTGGCTTTCCCTTAAGAATTTGCTAACATGGCAACTAATGTATCCAGAAATCAAGATTATAGTTAGACACATTTAACTTTGTTCATTGAATAATGATGCCATAGTTAATTTTTCTCAAGATTTATTGAAATTTCCTCCATTTTAATACTATTGGACAAATTTCACGTGTGCATGTAACTGCAGTGGAAGTGCAGGCTGTGAAGGAAGCAGATAGACAAACTTAGATTAATTCCCACAATGCAGAGCTCAGTTACAGATGCTGCACCCCTCTCTAGCCCGGAAATAAACAATACCTTCTCCTCTGTTAGCACATCAGTACTTCACACAGTAGGAGCCACTGTCTGGTGTCTGTTCAAAAGTTTATTCGCCCTTTCAGGACCATTGAAATTGTCATTAAAATCATCAATTGTATGATCAACTTCTTTTCCAGAACAGATGCTTGCATGAAATGTCAGCATTTAGGAAACTTGCCAGGTTTAAGATGTACTGAGAAACCTAAGCAAAGGAGAGCAATCGCATATTAGAAGCATGATTTACAAAGACATGACTTTGTAAATACCTATAGTAATTTCAAACATAATCCAAATTAGTTGATATCTGTTGGTGTTCACGGTGTTAAAGTAGCACACATTTTAGTGAGAGAACATGGGTTGCCTCATTTCTGATCCTCATGCAATTTGTCTTTCACTTTTACAAAAATTAATTCTTTTTGCTTTAATGACGGTTTGCCTTAAGTCACTTGGGAAATGAGCAATAGTCCATCTGACTGGTGGCTGCCATTGCCTGGGTCAGGTTTGGTGACACTGCTGGGGAGGTACAGGCAGGGGGGCTCTATGTTAGGAACTTGTGCCACTTTAGTCCTGGGGAAGTTTCAGTATTTTGGTAGTTTGGCAGGTACAGAACCTTTCCTCACCATCCTATCACTATCCTTTCTCCCTGGTCCTAGTTAACAGATAATACGTGTATGTTGAGTCTCTTCCCACCCTTTCCCGCAAGAAGCCGCCCCTGAAAGCGTGGAGTATTGGTGATAACACAAAGCAGAGAGCAGAGAAAAAGGAGTTCCTGGGGCTGTCCGTGAGGAGCAAGGAGCAGAGAGCTGGAGGGGTCTGAGAAAATGCTCAGGCGCTGTGCAGCTGTCACAGGACTGGAGAGCCCCATGGGCCATGTCCACAGGGGTCTGAGTTCAGGTGGCTTACTTTGTCTGTCAGCTGTTTGCCTCCTTGCCTTAGCTGTTTTTCCTCCATTCCCTAACTCTCCTTGTAGAGTTAAGTGTCTGGCTGGTGACTCAGGGTGCACCGTTAGGGGAGGGCTGGAAGAAGCAGCACTTGCCCAGCGTCTCCCACTGCTGCAACTCCCACTACCCAGACACTCCACTGGTCCAAGTTATTCTGCCTTCTGGGAGGCCCCGGCCTGTCACTGGCGGGCCAGGAAGAGCACCTGCATGTGGGTGGTTCACAGGAGTGGCAGCAGGGCTCTCTCAGAGCTGGAGGCAAAGACCACATTGGCCTTTGGGAGATGAAACAACCTGAGGTGGGGTGACTGATCAGAGAACACGACTGCACTGTGACGTAACCCAGAGTACTGACACCAAATTCCAGTGGCCTCACCGCCCCTTGGGGAAATGCACCAGTGGCCGCAGAGTTGCAGGAGCAAAGCTGATGAGTCCGTCTCCACTACACCTGTGGTATTCTCGCTGCAGCGGGCACGGGAGGCACTGTGGGCCCACCATCCTGCCCTGTCATGCTCTCCAGGTGCACTCTTAGTGACTGGGTCTCGTGGAGCCTTCAGTGAGAGCAGCCCTGAGCAGAGACAGTGCGAGGGCCTGGGTGACGAGTGGAAGATTCCCAGCCGCTCCCCACCCCATACTTGGATGCTGAAATAGGATTGCTGCCTGACTTGAGATGCTAATGAAGGATCCAAGCAGAGGGGTGCAGAATGAGACAGAATTTGAGTCGGTCAGCAGTGAAAAGCAGAAAGCTGGTCAGCTATTATGTTGTTTTGATACACCTGCTGGTGTTCTGCCAATGAAGATTTGGCTTCTTGGGTAAGGACCCATCCAGGGTGGAAATAAATGCCTGTGGTGATATTCTAACTATGGAAGGTTACCATTTTCATTGTGAAGACTGGCTTTCTGCCGTCTGCCTCAGGCTTTGTACATTTGGGTTACTGAGCCAGGCACCACAAAGGGCTCTAGGGCTGCAGAGTAGAAGCCGGATCCAGGGCCTGGCACTGTAGAGGAGGTTAGGCCAGAACACCCAAGGTGCTCAGTGGCCACAGGGAGCATTGGTGTCATGGCACAACCTCCCAGCTGCCCTCTGTTGCATACTGTGTGGCTGCTCCATGTCTCACCTTCTGACAGAACAGCACTCCTAATCCTCTAAGGATCTGTTGAGCAGCCACTGTACTCAGCGATCTGTCCCCAGAGGACTCAGGCAGGGAGTGTAGGCTCATTTCCCTGAGTTTCCCAGCTCCTATGGACTCCACAGAGGTGTGCTTGCTCACTCCTCGGGGCCTTTGGGGGCATCTTAGGACACCTGGGAATGCTGTCCACAGTTTTCCATGGGGGACTTAGAAGTGACCCAGGGCCCTCCGCTCCCCAAGTTGACCCTGTGCCATGCTGCACTGGAACAGCCTACCTTGGATGGAAAGAAGTTGACAGCTCACATCTATGAGCATCCTGCCTGAGGTTGCTTTTCTAAACGTTTTCCGTGTAACACGTTTTGGTCCTTACAACGGCTCTGACCTGAACACTGTTCCCTTTTTATTGATGACAAAACTGAAGCAGAGAGAATACAAAAACTGAAGCAGAGAGAATAGTTGCCCAATATAGGTGACGTTTTAACCCCTACCTCCCGAGACTTCCAGGGTGTCGCCAGGGGCGTCATTTAGTGCCCTCCTGTAGCCTGCAGTGTTAGTGTTGTGCCTCCATCATCTGGGTGCAGAAGCTTAATAGGATTTGCACATTCCCTGAGACAACATCGCTCTGTGTCCAGCCTGTTGGCCGAGGATAGAGCTCTGCAGCCAAGTGCTCTGGCAGGAAGTCATGGATGTGGCGGCCTGCTACTCAATCCTGACTCAGGTCTTTACATGGGTGGGTGGGCCGTGTGGACAGGAAGGAGAACGTAGCCTCCGGGCAATGAGCGGGAGGTCCCTAAGTCAAAGCTGGGCAGCCAGGCCCAGGAGAGGCTTGTGTGCTCTCCTTACAGAGGGGAGGCATCAGCCATTTCTCCAAGTGGGTGTGGACCTGTTCTTGCACCCCAGAAGCCCTGCAGGTCCCATCCAGTGACTGCAACCACTGTCCAGTTTTGAGAACAGAGACTGATTTTGTCTGGTTTGGGTTGTTAAGTAAATCAGAATTAAGCATTATGCATTCTTTGTATCTGGCTTCTTTTGCTCAGCAGAATGTTTGTGAGATTTTTATTATGTATGTTTGTACATGGTTCATTCTCATGATTGTATACTATTCCATTTTGTGAATAAACTGTATTATTTATTTGGTGGATGTTTTATTCATTTCCAGCTTGGGAACTATTAATACTACACCAGTAATCCTAGTACATGAATTTTTTTATGCACAAAGGCACATATTTTTGCCTGGGATTGGAACTGCAGGATGATAGTCCATGCATCATGTTCAGCTTTATTGAAGCCAAACAGCTTTCCAAAATTCCACTTATCCCACATCCTCACCAACTTTGTGATGCCAGTTTTTTGCACTTTATCCTAGTGGACCTACTCACAGCTTTAGGTTTTACTGCACTGATTACAAACGAGATTGAGCAGTTTTCATAGGCTCGTTGGTCTTGGTTGTCCTTGTGAAAGTGCCCATTTTTCTGCTGCATTGATTGTTATATTGGCTTGAATTTAAGAATTTATCTTCTGGATATAAGTTTTCTGAATGTTTTGTGAGATTGCATTTGATGAAAAGTTCTTAATTTTAATGTAGAACAATTTGCCAGTGTTCTTTATGGTGAGCCCATTTCATGTAAGAAATGTTTCTCTACTCTGAGGTCGTGCAGATATTCTGCATTTTCTTCAAGAATTATTTTTATTTCTCACATGTAAATCTGAGGTCTTCTTGAACTGATTTTTGTTAATAGTATGAAGGTGGGTTCAAAGATTTGCAGCTGATGCAGCCTCTTTTATTGAGCAAAGATGTCCCTTTCCTGCTGTGCCACAATCTCACCTTTGATACATGCTGGGTAAACATGTGCATGTGTGTATCTGTCTGTCTGCCTGTGTTTTTTCGGTTCCACTGGTAATCTGGATTATCCCCCCATCAGTAACCCACTTATTCACTACATCTTTCTGATGAGTCTTGATATCACATGATGGAAGGTCTCCATACTTGTTCATAGTCTTGATTATTCTTGACTTTTTGTATTTCCATATGATTATTATTATTTTTTTTTGAGATGCTGGATATCAAACCCAAGGCCTTGAACATGTTATGCTACTGTTCTATCACTGTGCTATAACCTCAGCTCTTTATGAATTTTATTTTGTTTTTATTTATTTTGTAGTACTTGGGGCTGATCCTGAGGCCTTGCACATAGTTTGCAAGTGCTCCAGCCGTGGGCTGCAACCCCAGCCCACTTTTTATTTTTTATTTTGAGTCAAGGTCTTGCTAGATTACACAGGCTTCCTCTGGCCTCAAACTCAAAATCTTCTACCTCCACAGTTGGTGGGATTGCAGGCATGTGCCACTGTGCCATCTTATTTTAGAACCACTTTGCAGACACAGCAACCTTAATGTACCATTTCCCCCTTGGCAACTATCATTAAGCTGCCACTACCATTTTTGCCAAGTATTCTCTCCCTAAATGTGATCACTTCATTGAGACATCTCTGAGGAATTTCCTCACAATACAATAGTGACCAGGACTCAAAAGGCACAAATCTATAGCTACTTATGAAATTTAGCTATGCTTGTCTTAAGTAACCATGGCTTCTCAAATTCAGAGGTAGATTTTCCACTGCTCTTAGCCAGCATACAGCATATGTCCTTTGTTATCCTTTTTATAATACAATTTATTTAACTTTGTAAACACAACCAGTTGTTGAGTGGTTAGTATGTAGTTTGGCCACACTTTGCATAAAGGTCACATGTCACAGGTAATAAGCCTACAGAAAAAGTAGGGCAGAAATGCTTTGGTGTGGCTTGGAACTCATTTTTCCAATCAGCCTTGCATATTCTTTATAACTTTTTTTCAAGGGTGGCAATCTAATCACAGATGAATGGTTTTTGTTAAGTGGAACTTTGTAGGATTGTTTTTGTATGTATCACTGATTCTAAACTGGTAATAAAGTGAGATTATCACCACTGTAACCTCAGTACATCTCTCTCCTTACCTTTTGCTCTTGATCACATGCTAAGTTGCATCCTGAGTAAGCAAATGTGATAATAGTGATAGTTAACATTTTTAAGCAGTTATCATTACTTAAATTATCTTTTTAGTCTTTCCATCAGGCATATAGAGGAGATGTTACTGTCTTGGTGCTGTTCAGAAGACCAAGGTTTAGAGAGGTTAAGTTGCTGAGGCTCAGAGAATGCTTGTTGATGCTGAGCTTCTATACAGACGGGTCAAATTTCAGACCTGAAATGCATAGCCTTACTCTATTGCTCATATGGTTTGTCACCGGAACACTAGGAGACTTTTAGAAATCTTGCAGCAGTGTTGTGAGGGAGCTTTCCAAAGTGAAGCCCTTAAACCATTAACTGGATAAAAATGAAGTTAAAAAGCACCAAAGCCTTGGGATTTCTTGGTGAACCAGTCAATTATCAAGCAGGCATTGCCAAGAAAAATTATTGGATCTTCTTCCTTGGATTTCAAAGTGTATGGCAGGCCATTTGTTTTATACTATATTGGCAGAATGCTATAAAGCAACTTTCCAAATTTTCTTGTTTTACTTTTAGACATTCATGGAAATACAGTCTTTCAGATTCCTCATAAGATTTTTTTAAAAGTATATATAAGGAAATACTTTTGAGTTTTATATGTTTATTTTAGATTGACATCAATAAAGCTTTGTTATCAATACCATTTATGATACATTTGGTACATAGACATTTTTCTAGTTTTTCCCCTTTGCTTAGTAAATCAACTTTATGAAAATATTAGCATAATTAGTGAAATATATTTTGAAATATACCAAATTTGGTATCAAATGCATATTAAAATATGCTTTAAAATTTAATGACAACCTACAGAATTAGTAATTCTAATTCTGTCCTATATATTTCCCAAAACATACAAGAAAAGTAAATCAAAACCAGCCAAGCCCACACATGCAGCTTAATATTTCCATGAAGTAATCGGTGGGGGAAGAAGCTTCAGAGCCCACATCAGAGCAGAGTTTCATAAGGAAACAGCACAGAGAGGGGCCAGTAATAAGATTCCCATCAGAAATAGGGAGTTCCACCTGGAGCAGAGGAATGCTGGAAACTGAATCATACCGTGGACTCATGGGAATAGTTATTGTGTGGACTAGTACGTGGACCAGCTACAGAATGGCCCATGGTAATTTCAGATAGTGATGCTATGCAGAAAACAGTGATGTGATAAAAAGAATTAACAGAGGTGCAGTATAAAGTAGGTTAGATTGTCAAAAAAGATCTCAAGAGCTGACATTGGAGCTCAGATCAGAATGAGATGGGAGAATGTCTCAGTGTAAGAGAATAGCAAGTTCAAAGCTTAAATCAAAAACAAGACTGCCACGCTCACACCTGTAATCCCAGCCACTCTGGAGGCTGAGGCAGGAGGATTGCAAGTGCAAAGCCAGAGGCAGCCTATGCAACTTGGGCCCTGTCTCAAAAATAAAATGGGGTTTAGGGGGATATCTCAGCACTTGCCTAGCATGCGTGATGCCCTGGGTTCAACCTTCAAGTACTGAAAAAAAATTGCAATAACAGAAGAACAGCTTGATGATTGAGTAGAGCAATGAATGTTATGTAATAAATGTAAAGAGATAGGCAGGGGCCATCTGATGTAAGGCCCTTTAGATGGAAGAAATTATTCTAAAATTAGTGGAGGGACTGAGGGTGTTGCTCAGTGGTGAAGTGCATGTTTAGGATGCACAAATCTTTGGGTGTGATCCCAAGCACTAAGAAAAAAGAAAAATAAAATCACTGGAAAGCCATGGAGTATCATAAATATGTGCTTGAGATCACCTCTCCTGTTTATAAAAGATATCCTAACCAAGGATATAAAAATCTAACACCATATCAAACAGCTTACCTAAATGACATCTGTAGAACATTTCACCCAATAACAATAAGATAAACATTTCTTTTAGGTGTACATGAAATATTCTCCAGGATAGACCACATGATAGGCTATTGTTAGTTAGCTTTTGTATTGCTATGGCAAAGGATTAGAGAAATTATAAGGGAATAATATGAATATATTCATAACAACAAGTGACAACGTAGATGGGACACGCCAATTCCTACAAAGAAAAAAGGACAAAAGTTCTTAAAACTGACTCAAGATGAAATAGAACACCTGATCGGTAAAGACATTAAACTTGTACTTTAAAATCTCACTAAGAAAAGCCTAGGCTCCGATGGCTTCACTGATGATTTCTATTAAAGATTAAAAGAAATGTCAGCCCTTCACAAACTCTACTAGAAGCGGTGAACACTTCCCAACTCAAGTCAGTAAGGCCAATATTTCCCTGCTGCCGAAACCAGAAAAGTCATAAGAAAGTATAGACCAACACCTCTTAAGAATATAGATGCAAAAATCCTCAAGAAAGTACTAGCAAACACTGTCTAGCAGCATCTATAGTCAGGATTTGTCCTACTAATGCAAGGATGACATAACATCTGAAAATCAATGAACACAATGTGCCATATTAATAATATAAAGGACAAAACAACATGGTCATATCAATAAATGAAGCATTTTGCTAAATCCATCCCTTAATGATAAAACTTTGAATAAACCTAGGATGGAGAGAATCTCTTTCAATCTGATAAAAAAGCATCTGTGAAAACCTCTAGTGAACATCATAATTAAAATAGGGACCAAGACAAGGATATCTACTCTCTTTGCTTCTTTTTAACATTGTAAAGAAGGTTCTAGCCAGTGTAACCAGTCAAGAAAATCAAAGGCATCCAGATCAAGTGCAAAAAAATTTGGTTTTCTTTGTATCAGTAACAAACAAAAATGAAATTAAGAATTCAATTGATGATAAAACAGGGATAAATTTGACACAAGAAATGTAAGGATTATACACTGAAAACTACAAAATATTGCTGAGAGTCATTAAAGACCTAAATAAGTGGAGAGAGATTCCATATTCGTGTTCCTGTATTGTCAGTTCTCCCTAAATTGATCTACTACATGTTCAACCCAATTCCAACACAAATTCTAGCAGGTTTTTGTTTATTCAGAAATTAACAAACTGATTGTAAAACATATTAATGGCAAAGGTCCAACACTGTCAAAACAAAGTTTAAAAACAAGTTGGAAGAAGCTATCCTTCTTGCTTTCAAAACTTACTATAAATCTACGATAAAATGAGTGTAATATTAATATAGACATAGGTTAGTGGAATGGAATACACAATATGAAAATGAACCTTTAGATTTGTTGTTGTTAGGTGCTGTCGAATCTGGTCCTACTCCTAGTGACCCTACATACAACAAAACAAAAATACTCCCTGATGCTGTGCCATGCACATGATCTTTTTTAAGCCCATTGTTTGATCCCACTGTTGCAGTCATTGTGTTTCTTCCCATTTTGAATCTCATTTTGAGTCAGGAGATCTAGGACATCTGAATTCCTTGAAATTGTGCCTGTCCTGGGGAGAAGATTAGAGCTTTAATCAAAAATTCTTTAAATAATAGTATGCTGTTGTTGTTAGGTGCCATCGAGTCAGGTCCAACTCATAGTGACCCTATGTACAACAAATGAAAGACTTTCTGACACTGTGTCAGTGCTTTTCTGCTGTTCATAGGGTTTTTGATGGCTGATTGTTTTGGGATTATTTCAGGAGTAGGCTACCAGGTTCTTCTCCCAGGCCTTAGATTTAGGGCCATTGACTCTCAAGAAAGGTGCTACGTCATATGGGGAAAGGATGGTCTTTTTGACAAGTTATGGGACAATTTTAAGCTACCTCACACCGTATCAAAAAGTAATTTGAAATGGATTTAGGGCCTAATTTAAGAACTGAAACAATAGTACTTTCAGAAGAAAATATAGGAAGAGAACTTCACATGACCTTAGGTTATTCAGATTTCTTGACATGACATCAAAACCACCCATTAAAATTTTATAAATTGGACCTTATTAAAATTTAAGCTTGTGCATCAGAACACACCATTAAATGAACAGACAGCCTACAGGATACAAAAATACTTTCAAGATGATGTTGTTAGGTACTGTTTAGTCCATGTCTGACTCGTAGCATCCCTTTATACAACAGGCAAAACACTATTGTCAGTGCTTCTCTGCTATTCATAGGGTTTTCAATGGCTGCTTTATGAGAGTGGATTCCTGGGTCCCTCTCCTAAGCCTACAGCACCTGGTGTCCCCAAGCAGTCTCCCATCCAAGTACTAACCAGGCTCAACCCTGCTTAGTTTCTGAGATCTGATGGGATTCAACGCCACAGTGCTACAGCTTCAGGCTTTCAAGATGTACTTCTGATAAAAGACCTACATCCAGAATATACAAAGAACTCTTACAGTTTAGCAGCAAGGAAAACAGTGAGTTACAAATGAACAAACTATTTGAAAAGACCATCTTACCAAATACGGCATATAGGTTAGGTACATGAGTGGCTAAAAAGCACAGGAAAAGATAGTCTATATCATTCATCATTCAGAAATTCAAGTTAAAGCCATGACACAATATCACCTTTCACCGGCTAAAATGACACAACCAAACAGACAGTAATGAATGCTGGGAATGATGCGGAGGGAAGGGAGCACTCATACGTTACTGGTCGGAATGTAAAATAGGACATACTTTGGAAAACAGTTTTGATGTTTCCTTAAATTACCCAATAATTCTCCTAAATACCTATCCAGAAGAAATGAAACCTTATGTCCACACTAAGACTTGTGCATGAATGTTCACAGATTTATAACATATTAAATGTAGAAATAACCCACACATCCATCAAATGGTAATCAATAGACAAAGTGTGACACACCCTTAAAATAGAGTATGACTCAGCAATGAAAAGGAACAAACTTGTTGTCCATGCTACAACATGGATGAACCTCAAGAACATGCTAAATGAAAAACATCAGGTTCAAAAATTTACATATTTTTTTATTCCGTGTGCATGAAATGTCCAGAAAGGGCAAGTTTATAGAGCAAGGTCAGCAAGCACTTTTTGAAAACAGAAATGTGGCACCTATTTGGGTCTGTGTTGACCATAAAATGAGGCTCTTAACAATCACTTAACTCTGCATTTGTTTTAAGAAATCCTCCACAGATTATATGTAAGTTAGTGGGCAGAGCAGTGTTCCCATAAAACTATTTGCAAAAACAGACCACAGGCTGGATTTAGCCCATGATGGCCATTTTCAAAACCCTGCTATAGAGGTAAAAAGTAAATTTTTAGTTACCTGGAACTGGGGGTGTGGACTGGGAAAAGGCAAGGGGAGATTTCTTGGGAATGACAGAGGCCGCAAACTGTTGTTCACAAAAGAAAAAATCAAGAGTATGCAACAGGGAAGATGGGAAAATGTTAGGGTAGGAAGCACCAGTGATCTGTCATTCTCCTAGAGAATTGTGCTGACACACTCTGTCTGATGTAAATATTTGGGAACTCCAGGGTTGATGGCAACTTTCAGAGGAAAACTGTGGGGCATCGTGGCTAACACGGATCAATTTGGGCTCTTAGTGCAGCTCCTAGCACATGGCAGGGAGCTGTGCGCATGTTCCTGGAGTGGCTTGCAGGAGTCAATGTGGGCAAAAAGGAGTCTATCTTCCAAATACTGGAGATCTGTGCCCTAAATAGCGATTGCCTTTATTTATTTATTTATTTATTTATTTATTTATTTATTTATTTTTGCGGTACTAGGGAGCTCATTAACAACTTGCATTACGCAGATGACACAAGTCTACTCACTGAGAGTGAAGAAGATTTGAAACATTTACTGATGAAGGTCAAAGAATATAGCCTTCACTATGTATTGCAACCCAACACCAATAAAACAAAAATCCTTGCAACTACGTCAGCTTGCATCTTCACAATAAATGGAGAAAAGATTGCGGTTGTCCATGATTTTGCTTTACTTGGTTCTACAATCAACACCCGTGGAAGCAGCAGTCAAGAAATCAATAGATGCACTGCTTTTGGGAAAAGCTGTGGCAAAAGATCTCTTTAAAGTATTGAAAAGTAAAGATGTCACATTGAAGACAAAGGTGCACCTGATTCATGCCACAGTATTTTAAATTACATTATATGGTTGTGTGAAACCTGGACAGTGAATAAGGGAGATAGGAGAAGAATTTATTTGAATTACAGTCCTGGAGTCGATTATTGAATATACCATGGACTGCCAAAAGAATCAACAGATCTGTCCTAGAGGAAGTGCAAGCAGAGTGCTCCTTGGAAGCAAAGATACTAGATTGCATCTTACATATTTTGTACACGTAATCAGGAAGGACCAGTCCTTGGAGAAGCACATCATGTTTAGGAGAGTGGCAGTCAACAACAAAAAAAGGAAAACCTTCCACAAAATGGATTGACACAGGGTCTGCAAAATGGGCTTAAACATAAATAAGATCATGTGCCTGGCACAGAATCAGGCAGTGTTTTGTTCTGGTGTACATAGGGTTGCTATCAGTCAGACTCAACTCATCGGCACCTAACAACAACAACAACAAGGCAGCTGGAGCCAGGGCCTCGCACACCCTTTGCTGGTGTACTACCACTGGGCTACAGCTCAAGTCCCCTTTTTTATTTTTTATCTTGAGGCAAGGTCTCCCTAAGTTATGCAGGCTGCTCTTGGCCTTGAATTTGTGATCCTCCTGTCTCTGCCTCTGAGCCCCTGGGATTACAGGCATGAGCGAGGGCACCCATTGGTGATTGACATTTCTGCTCATAGTAGTGTAGGCAGTGGTGGGCAGCCACTGTTCCTGCCCCTCCCCCTCCACTGAAGTGACTACCAGGCTATTTAAAGAGCCAGTTCCCTCCTCCACTTTTCTTTTTCCTCTTTTCACATCTAGATATTAATAACTAAAACATTCAAGAGCACCCACATGTATGGGGGAAATTAGAAAGTTATCTCTCATGCCCAAAGGCACAAGCTCAGGAAAGACCTGAGAAGCCTTACCTTAATAACTTAGATTGATCCTTGTTTTAGAGACAGCCTACAACAACCACCACCAATCAATCAACAATAACTAAATGAAAATGAAAACAACAAATAGTGAACCCTGGGGAAAGAAAAAAAATCTAGAGTCATCATATTATTAGACTCAACTGTCTGGTTTTCAATTTTAAAAATATCACAAGGCATACAAAGGAGAGGAAAGCTTCCCATTCAAAGGAAAATAATAAGCCAACAGAATATCTCCTTGATTAAAAAAAAAGCTGATGTCAAATTTGCTAGATAGAGACTTTAAGATAACTGTCTTAATATGATGTTTAAAGAACTAGGGAAAACATGGAGCCAGGCATAGTGGCTCATGTCTGACTCAAAATAAAAAATAAAAATGGGTTGGGAGAGCATCCCAGTGACAGAGCACTTGCAAAGTATGTGCAGGGCGCTAGGTTTGTCCCCCAAATGCCACACACACACACACACACACACACACACACACACACCAAAAAAAAAAAGAAAAAAAAAAACCCAACAACAACAACAACAAAAACCCTGGGGAAGACATGGGAAAAGCCAAGGAGACGACGTGTTCCTATCAGCTTCCTAGGGTTCTTTTGCTTTTCCTGGACAGAAATCATGCATAGGTGAGGAGAATCTCCTCCAGTTCTAGACTTTGGCAATTTTTTTATTAGAAATTTTTAATGTACATCATAATATGATTAATTTTGACATGCTTTTCATTGTGACAATTTTCATATATGCAATTTGATAAACATTATTCATATAGGTTACCCCTCACCTCCCCTATGCTTCCCACCCTCTCCCCCTTCCCATCTAAGTTTCCCATCCAAGTCTTCTCTATCTTTTACTATGTAGTATTTTTCTATATGTCCTTGGGTTCCATTTCTATTTAAGATAGAAACTTTTCCTGTAGTGGTCTTTGTTTTTATCTTGTTAGAATAATTACATGCGATTTCTAGTCCATTTATATTGACCTCATTCTTATCTTCCCTTCCCCCCTTTTATTATGATCTGACCTTTGAGTAAGATTTTTCCTTCTTGTAATTTTGAATCAGCTCCCTCATATGAGTGAGAACATGTGGTGTTTCTCTTTATGAGCTTGTGTTCGTTCACTCAAAATAATTTTCTCTAATTCCATCCATTTTGCTGCGAATGACCTTATTTCATTTTTCTTGATTGCTGAATAGTATTCCATTGTGTATATATACCATAGTTTTTTTATCCATTCTTCTGTTGAAGGGCACTTTGGTTGATTCCATATCCCTGCTATTGTGAAAAGCACTGCATTGAACATGGAGATGCAGATATCTCTGTGGTATGACGACCCATCTCCCTTTGGGTAAATTCCCAATAGCTGGGTCATATGGTAGATCTATTTTTAGTTTTTTGAGGTACCTCCATATTGATTTCCATAGTGGTTGCACCAATTTACAGCTCCACCAACAATGTAAGAGTGTTCCCTTTTCGCCGCAACCTCGCCAGCATTTGTTGTTGTTTGTTTTATTGATCTTGGCCATTCTTACTGGTGTAAGGTGAAATCTCAGCGTTGTTTTGATTTGCATTTCCCTAATGGCTAGGGATATTGAGCACTTTTTCATGTGTTTCATGGCTTTATGGACCTCTTCATTTGAGAACTGCCTACTCAGTTCCTTTGCCCATTTGTGTA